>JAJJWX010003850.1:0-160292 GCA_023529315.1 Papaver bracteatum | reverse complement strand
TAGATATAGTTTGGAGTCTACTTGTGCCACCGTTGACATTCCTCACAAATGTCAAATGTATGCATTAATAGCCTAACCCAAGTTATCGCTTAATCACAAGATCATTTTTAAGAAGTTAAATTTGAACAATAACAATAGTTTAGTTATTTATATATAAGAGAAAGTTAGATGCCTCTATGTGAATCCTATTTTTCCATGTTACGCATTGTTCTTTCTAGGTGTATTTGGTATAAGTCACTTGTAAAAACTAAAACTAGACCTGGCTATTCCTTGAATCACTTTACGACTTGAATACGTGTGGTTATTGGATTAGTTTCAATGTACAACTATTTATCTTTTAATGTTCGTGTCACGCCTCAAATATTAATTCTAAGAAATTGTATGTTGTTATTGGTGTAACTATTTTTTTCTATATTGTAGGGTGTTTGTTCACCTCGCTGTGCACGTGTCTACACGTGCCATGTATCAACATACTCAAGCCCGGTTTTTTTAAGTGGGTGTTAATCTCGTCGCTTCCTCGCCGAGCAAGAGATATTTTTGTCAACCGCACTGGCCTTTATCGCACCTCGCCCATGCAAACCTGGTCTAGTGCCTTGTTTCATTTCATATTAGCTAGTCGATGATATCCACCGGTGATGAAGGTGATAAGGGTAACCGTGAAGAAATTCGTGATAATGGTTTGTGGAAAGGAACCTCCTAAAGAAAGAGTTCGATTGATTTCGTGTCTTAGTTTTAAGTCGAACCTTAAATTTTTCTTCCCGCCACTTGGCCCTCGCTTTAAGATGAAGCATTTCCTCGATGAAAAGAAACCAAGAATCGGAAAATGTTTGAAATTATTTCTTTGGCAAAGTGATTACCATGACGACTTAACAAAAAATCAAGAAATGTAGCAAAAAGGAGGACAACACTAATGTCAATGTGAAATTGTCAAAGTCCCACTGAATCTCATGACAAGGTGAAATTGTCAGCATTATATGTTGTCCATGTGTATGTACTGAAAGGGGAGATGACAAAGTAGTTGAGTCTGATCATCGGTACTCTTGGATAACCTTGTCACTTCAACTCTTATCCTTGGTTAAGATAGCTGCTCAAACAGAACTATTAAAAAAGAAATTACTTAGCTTATCGATAAGCATGAGAAGCCATGGCAGTGAGGTGACTTACAAATGTCAAGGAATGGCCCATGTCTTGATGGTAAGAACTCATTGGATTGATATTTAGTTGTCTATTTTTTCATGTTTTTTTTTTAAAGGTTTTCCTTTTCCCCAAGGTTTGGGGTCCTGGAAGTGTTGCCGGAAGTGCTTAGTAAGTTTGGAAGCAAGACTATTTTGCAAATTGGCGCCCGCATATGCATAGTGTTACATGCGATTTAGTTATACACCATGAGCCACACTTACGGCCAAGGAGTCAAAGGTATGAAGTAATAACTACCTTAGTTACTTTATTTTTTTTGTTTGCCGATTGTTAATTTGGTCGAGTGTCTTTATAAAATTACAGATGAAGTATGTGATGACATTATGTGGCATAAAGAAGATGCTAAGCGTTTGGTAATGTTGGGGTTATGAAGGTCCTTGGTAGATGACTTAAGAAGAAGTTCAAGGAAAGAATGAAAATGTGGTGAGAACGAAGATCCGTTTTGAGAAGGGTGAGGAAGAAAATGTGTCTAAAAATGTTTTTTGTGGATGAACAGTTCCAGAGGAGAGCAACATGGATGATGAAGAGGACGAAGAAGATCTCATAGGGAAATGAAAATGGGGAGGAAGAAGATCTAGTTAGGGAATGAAAATGGGGTGGAGGAAGAAGATATGTTTGAGAAGGTGAGGAAGAAGAACGTGTGGCACCTCCTAGCTCCCAACCCGATGGTCTTTGTTCTAGGACATCAACTTCAATTATTGCTTCTTTCAGTCTTTTGTGAAAAATGCAATGATTGGTCATACAGAGGATTTGAAAATCACAAAGATTGGTGAAATGGAGATGTTTAAAAGTGCAAGAAGGGTCACTGAGGAGTTAAGCGCTGGTAAGTAATAGCCATAAAACAATGTTGAATCATATAGAGTGTTTAACCACGTAGATCAAATCAATAAAGGATAAGATTGGTGGAACCAGACGAAATGCATTGTCAAAGACAAAAACGGTGAGTTATTTGGAAATTCATTGTATTAAGATAGATAGAGAATGTCACATCTATTCTATATTGAAGTTATATTGAACTGATATTCATGTTGTTTGAACAGGACTCCACCGACGACATAACGAAGAAGGAGATTTTGATGGTGCGGGACTCCACCTGGAGGACATAAATCGGAAGGAGATTTTGATGGTGCTAGAATGCGGTTTAGATATGACTCCTGCAATGGATCCAACAAAGATTGAGTTACCTCCACCATATCCGCATAATCATCCAAATAAGGAAGTTGATGTGTTTCCTATTGTAAGTATTTGTTGCATCTCTAGTGTTGTGCTAAATTAGCACGATATCTTTTGTACTTTATTCAAAAAACTATCGTGGTATGACTTTTGACCGCGTTTGATATGTAGGCGTACAACATTTGTAACAGCTCAACGGGGAAAAAAGAAAGCTGCATAAAATTAAACCTCAAGACCGACATCGTTGCACCCATTATCATTCTTTCTCATGATGTTACAAAAGGCCAGGGAAGGGCTAAAGGAAAATAAACTCCCCGACCTTCCCCGCTAAAAATTCAGATACTCCTACAGTATTAGTGGGCAAAAAGAACACAAAAAAGGTTCACAAGCAAAGTGAACAGATTCATGAATTATTTTGGAGAAGACATCTTGGATCAGCTTAATAACGGCAGATATAGATGATGTGAACAGATTCATAAACCTCGGTTAGCCTCTCCCTAGTATACCCTTTGCCTTTTGGTTTCTCTCGTTTTGTTGTATATGTGAAAACTAACAATCATGGTGTTTCTTGTAATGGATCGTAATCTACCACGATCAAGGAACATGGCGAAAACTATGATGGTGATGGTACATCATTGTTGTCTTGCTCGGAGTATAAACTACTACTACGCTCAACCTGCTGGTTAAGCGCAATGAGTCGATTGCATCATTTGGTATTGACGCTTAAATCTAATAATGCAGATATTATTTGGGTTGTGAGAAGTTAGATGTTTATTGGTTCCATTTCGCAGATTATTGATAAAAATGCATTGGTGCTTTTGCACAAGTCAGATCCTTCTAACAAATCGATCGTACCGGGTCATACTTTGAATCTCACTTAGCGGTAAGTTTTTGTGCGTAATAGATTGATATTTTCTAATTCTTTATATTATTGCATGAATACATTATGACTCAATCGCTTTGCTTGTGAAACAAAGAACTTCTTTAATGGTGATTTTGCCCAAGTCGATGATTTAGATTAGGGTTAGCAGGATTTACCGTGGTTCACCACCTAGTGAGCATTTACCATCTTGGGATAATGTTGATGTCGTATATGGTGTAGTTTGTATTAACAAGATTCACTGGTCGCAGCCTCTATTCAAGTAAAGGAGAAGACAATTATAATTTATGATTCTCTTGCATCAATCGTAATAATCGCTTAAGCAAAATTCACCCTAAGTCGGTCAAATTCGTGATTATTTGGAGAAAGCATACAACCGCTGGTACTTGGTGGTGTAGATATGACGAAAACCCCCAAGCAAAATGATACGTGAGTCTTACTTGAAATCTATTTTTAACCTTGAATTTTTAACCTTATATTTGGAGAATTAATCCATATACAATTTATGCAAACCCACTCTTGTGGGGTGTTTGCATTCAAGTTTATCGAGCATATGGTTTGAAGATTCCCGCTTGTCAAGTACAACCTGATTTCGCTACTCGTTATCGATGTGAACTTATGTGCAACTATTCAAGAAACAATTCTTAGAGGTGAATGGCACAAAGTGGTGAATAGTAACATGTAATCTTCTCTGATCCCCGATTTTTGGATGTGTATAGTTGAATAGTAATTCCTAGATAGCAGATGGACTATTATACCCTGGTATATTTGTTCATATTTTGTAGATCATGTTATGATCCTTCAGCTATGTATGTATAGCGGTTTGTATCTCGCTTTAAAACGTCTCTCGCTTTCTAAAATTGATGCTTAGATATTTTATCTACTCCATGTTCTTTTAAAGATAAAAAATCCACTAAAGTTTAAAAACAAAATAGAATACATAGGTAGTAAAAATATACTAACCCGAGATGATAAAAATCCAATATATCTCATATTCATTTCATCAAAAAAAAACCTCCTGGTCTAACTCTAGTAATATACGAACCCGATATATCAAAATCTAATATATCTCATATTCAGCATCGAAATGAGAACCTTGGGGTCTAACTCTATTAATATACGAACCCGAGATGATAAAAATCGATATATCTCATATTCAAATTCATCGAAATAAGAAACTCGGGGTCTAACTCTAGTAATATACTTAACCCGATATGTCGAAATCCAATATATCTCATATTCAACATCGAATAAGAACCTCTGGTCAAACTCTAGTAAAATAAGAACCCAATATGTGGAAATCCAATATATCTCATATTCATTTCATCGAAATGAGAACCTTGGGGTCTAACTCTTGTAATATACTAACCCGATATTTCAAATCAAATATATCTCATATTCAGTTCATCGAAATAAGAACCTCTGGTCTAACTCTAGTAATATACGAACCCGATATGTCAAATCCAACATATCTCATATTCAGGAAATGAGAACCTCGGGTCTAACTCTATTAATATACGAACCCGATATGTGGAAATCCAATATATCTCATATTCATTCATCGAAATAAGAAACTCTGGGTCTAACTCTAGTAATATACGAACCCGATATGTCGAAATCCAATATATCTCATATTCAAATCATCGAAATAAGAACCTCGGGGTCAAACTCTAGTAAAATAAGAACCCAATATGTGGAAATCCAATATATCTCATATTCATTTCATCGAAATGAGAACCTTGGGGTCTAACTCTGTAATATACTAACCCGATATTTCGAAATCAAATATATCTCATATTCATTTCGAAATAAGAGCCTCAAACTCTAGTAAAATAAGAACCCAATATGTGGAAATCCAATATATCTCATATTCATTTCATCGAAATGAGAACCTTGGGGTCTAACTCTTGTAATATACTAACCCGATATTTCAAAATCAAATATATCTCATATTCAGGAAATAAGAACCCCTGGGTCTAACTCTAGTAATATACGAACCCGATATGTCGAAATCCAACATATCTCATATTCATCGAAATGAGAACCTTGGGTCTAACTCTATTAATATACGAACCCGATATGTGGAAATCCAATATATCTCATATTCAAATCGAAATAAGAAACTCTGGGTCAACTCTAGTAATATACGAACCCGATATGTCGAAATCCAATATATCTCATATTCATTTCATCAAATAAGAACCTCTGGTCAAACTCTAGTAAAATAAGAACCCAATATGTGGAAATCCAATATATCTCATATTCATTTCATCGAAATGAGAACCTTGGGGTCTAACTCTTGTAATATACGAACCCGATATTTCAAATCAAATATATCTCATATTCAGTTCATCGAAATAAGAACCCTGGGTCTAACTCTAGTAATATACGAACCCGATATGTCGAAATCCAACATATCTCATATTCTTTCATCGAAATGAGAACAACTCTATTAATATACGAACCCGATATGTGAAATCCAATATATCTCATATTCGGCCATCGAAATAAGAAACTCCTGGGTCTAACTCTAGTAATATACTAACCCGATATGTCGAAATCCAATATATCTCATATTCATTCATCGAAATAAGAACCCTCGGGTCAAACTCTAGTAAAATAAGAACCCAATATGTGGAAATCCAATATATCTCATATTCATTTCATCGAAATGAGAACCTTGGGGTCTAACTCTTGTAATATACTTAACCCGATATTTCAAATCAAATATATCTCATATTCTCCATCGAAATAAGAGCCTCTTGTCTAACTCTAGTAATATACGAACCCGATATGTCGAAATCCAATATATCTCATATTCATTCATCGAAATGAGAACCTTGGGTCTAACTCTATTAATATACGAACCCGATATGTGGAAATCCAATATATCTCATATTCATTCATCGAAATAAGAAACCTCGGTGTCTAACTCTAGTAATATAAGAACCCGATATGTCGAAATCCAATATATCTCATATTCAGTTCATCGAAATAACAACCTCTGGGTCAAACTCTAGTAAAATAAGAACCCAATATGTGGAAATCCAATATATCTCATATTCATTTCATCGAAATGAGAACCTTGGGGTCTAACTCTTGTAATATACTTAACCCGATATTTCAAATCAAATATATCTCATATTCAACCATCGAAATAAGAACCTCGGGTCTAACTCTAGTAATATACGAACCCGATATGTCGAAATCCAATATATCTCATATTCGGCCCATCGAAATGAGAACCTCGGTCTAACTCTATTAATATACGAACCCGATATAAAAATCCAATATATCTCATATTCGATCGAAATAAGAAACTCTGGTCTAACTCTAGTAATATACTTAACCCGATATGTCGAAATCCAATATATCTCATATTCATCGAAATAAGAACCTCGGGTCAAACTCTAGTAAAATAAGAACCCAATATGTGGAAATCCAATATATCTCATATTCATTTCATCGAAATGAGAACCTTGGGGTCTAACTCTTGTAATATATGATATTTCAAATCAAATATATCTCATATTCATTCATCGAAATAAGAACCTCTGGGTCAAACTCTAGTAATATAAGAACCCGATATGTTGAAATCAATATATCTCATATTAATTTCATCGAAATGAGAACCTTGGGGTCTAACTCTTGTAATATACGAACCCGATATTTCAAATCAAATATATCTCATATTCATTCATCGAAATAAGAACCTCGGGGTCTAACTCTAGTAATATACGAACCCGATATGTCGAAATCCAACATATCTCATATTCGGTTCATCGAAATGAGAACCTCGGGTCTAACTCTATTAAAATAAGAACCCGATATGTGGAAATCCAATATATCTCATATTCATTCCATCGAAATAAGAACCTCTGTGTCAAACACTATTAATATACGAACCCGATATGTCGAAATCCAATATATCTCATATTCAGTTCATCGAAATGAGAACCTCGGTCTAACTCTTGTAATATACGAACCCGATATTTTGAAATCAAATATATCTCATATTCGGTTCATCGAAATAAGAACCTCGGTCAAACTCTAGTAATATACGAACCCGATATGTCGAAATCCAATATATCTCATATTCGCTCATCGAAATGAGAACCTCTGGGTCTAACCCTAGTAATATACGAACCCAAGATGATAAAAATCGATATATCTCATATTCAATATCGAAATAAGAACCTCGGGTCTAACTCTAGTAATATACGAACCCGAGATGATAAAAATCGATATATCTCATATTTAGTTCATCGAAATAAGAAACTCTGGGTCTAACTCTATTAATATACGAACCCGATATGTCGAAATCCAATATATCTCATATTCAGCCATCGAAATGAGAACCTTGGGGTCTAACTCTTGTAATATACGAACCCGATATTTCAAATCCAATATATCTCATATTCAAACATCGAAATAAGAACCTCTGGGTCTAACTTTAGTAATATACCAACCCGAGATGATAAAAACTCATATAATCCATCTTCAGCCATCCGAGTGAGAGACTCAGTCGTAATGAAGGTTGTTAATACCCCGAAACACGAATTGAGTTTAGCAAAGAAACACAAAGAAACACAAACCGCATGATCCGTATGAACAAAATAGGTTTATGTGAGCCATTGGATTCTTAATCCGTATGAGACACAATAGATGGTTATCGGCCATCGATTTAGGGAGAAACAATAAATATAGCGAATTTACCCCCAAGATTCACAAGAATTACGACCATTGCCACCAATATAAGCAAACCATAACCCTAGTTATCACTTTCTCACCTTTCTCCTCTCTCTTTCATCGGTTCATTTGCAAATGAGAATCGCATCAGCCAAAATATATCCTCCTCCATTTGAACTCCTCCATTACCAACCATTTAAGCTCCATGACAAAACCTCATTATGATTATTAACCTTCAACATCTCTCAATTTTGCAAGAAGCACGCTTGATTTTACAAAATCAGCAGGTATGGTTAGGGTTTTTATTTAAAATTTCATTTTTCTATTCTTTTCTTTCTTGATTTCTTACCTGGTCGATTTTATTCATGGGGGTTTAACAATTATTGTTTTACTAGTTGTTTTCTAGTAGATGTAATAGCTTAATTATATCTCCTGTCTTCATCGCCATGCAGCTTAGGGTTCGATTAAATTTTTCTTTTTCCTCTTTTTACAAAGTTATTTTCATCGTAGAGTTAGGGTTCTCTTAGGTTAGTTACTTAAATTGAATGTCTTGAACTTTAATTTGATATGGAAGTTGTGTATTGGTGTTGATGTGATATTTTTTTTTGGTGTGGTTGTTTTTGCAGTTGAGAAACTAAAGAAAGAAATTGAATCAAGGTGCAAAGAGAACATGTTGGAACTTGAAAACATGCCCAACTGAAGTTGAGAACACCATGAAGGACTTTAATTTGAAGGTTGTGAATGTAAAGTACCAGATTAGATGATTGGATTTATCATTTTGCTATGTGAGTATGAACAAACTCAAAGAACAAGATCATAGATCAGATTTGAAGTAATTTCATGTTCTCAGAGTATGAACAAGAATCGATATATCAAGATTTCAAGTTATGGTAATCTCATACTTGTATTCATTGTGCATAATGATATCTCTCATTTTAATGGGTATGTTTCTAGTCTATCTTGATTGTTTAGTCATTTGTTGTATAATTATTGGTGGTGGTAAGATTTTGGCAAAAATTATCTCCTCAGAGACTGGAGAAAACCATTTCATGTTTTTGTGAAGACCAGCTTTAGAAATAAGCCAATGAGGATATAAAGAACGCCATCTTTCTCGAGTGAATGGAGTTCAAGCCTTGGTGACATGTTCTGCAAGCCTTGGTGACATGTTCGCACTTCGAGGATTCTAACTTCAATTTCTTTGTCTCTGTTCTTTACAAATTTCTCTTTGCCTCTGTTTTTTATAAATTGTTAATTGAAAAGGTGGAAGTATGTATTGTATAGTATAGTAATGGTGTATTATTATACATAAAAGTAGGATATTTGGGCACAGCTTCTCGCACTTAAAGTCCCGTCAACCCAATTATGTGTTCTCTGTGAGGAATTTGAGTTGTTTGAAACCACTAAATGTGTGATCCTGATCGATGGTAAAAACGCACATTTACATGTTTTGGACTTCTGATCAATGACTATGTTTGCGCCTTCCTCTCGAAAGTCTTAATCTTAGTCTCATAGAGTCCCACTAAGCTCACTAACTTCTTTGTGATTCAACGTTATGTAAAATGGTGATTTTTTAATAGTTAGAGGAATATAATCTTTCAATCTTAGTGCTTCTTTATTTCGTTTTGCAGCTTGATTTAATTTTCAATCCTTAGCATCAAATTTCAATTTTGTCGACATTTGTACTTTCAGAACCGAAAATTCTGTGTCGTTGTTTGCCCGTTTTATGTGGAAACTCCCGCAGAGTTCTTTATGTGACTCTTTATAATAGTGATTTAATGTCCTGTGATCCTAACTCCATTTAGGGGTTATATGACCACATCAAGAAAACAGCAACAACTTCAAGCCATTACCAAGTAAACCGAATGTATGATGATAAAAGGTATACTACATTACTACTTATACATAACATTGTTTTAAATAAAGTTTTTTTACCATAATACGCAAGAGAAAATGATTGATTTTACTACCTATAAGTTACATATTAGTCCCCCGATAGCGTAATACTTCTTCCGATTAATCAATCTCCTCGTTAAGTGCGTTATTCTCACTCTTATAGAATTAACACATTTGACCAGATCATCGTATGTATGGTGTAATAGGTCTCCAAGAGGTGGCAACGCGAATCGAAAACCCAACTCAAATGCTTCTTTCTTAATCTCATGCCCTTCTTCAATCGCGTCATACCATTCCTCGCAGACATAACCCATTTCTAGAAGTTGCCGATTTGTTAAAGATATACTCAAGAACCCTCATCGGCTGGTTTTGGTAGGTTGCTTTGTTGGTTGCTTCGACGTCTTCTTTTTGAAGGAATTTCAAAAACATTTTTCCAAACATGATTTGCTCTCGATCTTGAACTCATGTGATCAAAGTGGATAGTTTAAATTCTAAGAAATCACTTTACACTCCCACCGCTTGGGCACTCTTTCTTTTATTAGTCGAGGAAGTAGTTTAAATTGTAAGGATCACTCCCAAATGTGGAATGTCATTTTATATATATATAGAATGGTTAACCGAGAAAGCATCTTCCGCTCACTCATATCTTAGCTTGATTTTTTTTTTTGCTTTGAAATTTGAATATGTATTTACTTCCCAACTCAAACACTCCCACCGCTTGGGCTCTCCTTCATTTATTAGTCGAGGAGGTAGTTTACCCCCGAGGTTTAGATCTTTCTCTGCACACACTTTATTAGTAAGAGAGTAAATGGTTTGTCCTTTACCGAATCTTTTACTAAGACATTGTCTAGAAATAATGGGACAAGCTTTACTGGGAGCCCAAGCAGGTGGGAGTGGTAAACCGAGAAATCGCCTCTTCCCGCCTCACTCATATCTAAGTTTGATTTTTTTATTTTTATATAATTTTGTTCTTCTTTGTTGTGATAAATGACTCACCTACGGACCTACCTACTTCCCAACTCTACATTGGAGAGCTTTAAATTTGTTTTTTTCCTTCCTTTCCAAAGAAAGCATCTCTTTTGCCAACAAAGACTACTTGGAAAACATGAAAAAAAAATCTTGGGACTCCTGCCCAAGCAGTGGGAGTGGTAAACCGAGAAATCAGTCTTTCCGCCTCACTCATATCTAAGTTTGATTTTTTTGATTTTTGCAAAAAAAAATTTTTGCAATTAGTCAAAAGCAAATTGCAAGGAAAATAAGACTAATTGGGAAACATGAAAATGGACTTCTTTTTTCAATTACACATGACAAAGTTAACAATAGAGGTGCCCAACTATATTTGGGTGGCATTAAGTTCTATATGTCCGCCAACATAAGTATAAATAGACAACATTCATTTTCGTTTGTGCTTAATCAGCTCTAGCCTAAAGAAAATCATAGTTATTTGGTATATTAGTTTAACAATGGCAGGTCCTCTCATCACTAGCGTAAGCTCATTATTTTCAACTCGCCAACAACAAATCGAACCCCATTTATACTACCATATATGGGAGGAATGAAGACCCGAAAAACCTATCGACACTTTAAAACCTATTGGCCAACATGGTAGTGACTAATTTCACAATAACAAATGGCAGCCAATTTGTAAGGAGTGGTTTGAGTTAGTAAGGAGGATCGCCGATTACGTGAAGAATGCAACAGTTAGGATCTCGACCCCCGATCATGTGTCATTCCTTATCATGGCAGCTGCGTTTGGATCAAGGAGGATAATTTTGGACAATGTTTGTTTCAAGATCTTGCCCTTGTTGAGTTAATGAATGGTGCAATGAGGGACGATATCCGAAGGCACAAGAACGCAAAGACTTGAAAAGAAAAGTGATGAAGAATGGTTTAAGCTAATGTCTGACTCGACTAGTTTATTTAATATTTTAAAGTGCTTTTTATTAGGTATGATGGAAATGTTACGCTTTCTAGGTTGTCCTAGTTATGGCTATATAATTTTCGTTGTTTCAATAAGAAAAGTAAATGAAAATTAGCACGCTTTACATGAGTGCATAACCTAGCTAGCAATTACTAAAACAACATGGTGTCTCAAACAAGACTATTGAGTGCCTGTCATTTTGCATCAACCTCTATCGAAGTAAATGATTTTTGATTCTCGTAATCGGGTTCACATGAAACATGCCAAAGTACTTTAACTTAGAATTAATAAACATTAGAAAACTAAGGAATTCCTTTTCAAAGGGTAATTCCCAAATTCAATTACGAAGACCCGCTTCCGAAATTTAAATTTTAGTATCAAGACTGGGGAAAAACTAATTTACCCCGAGGATGAAAACATGACTAAAACCAAAATATCAGGGTGCCGCCTAAACTATTTCAAACAAACATAAAAGGTAAGCAATGTCAAGAACCAAAACGACTCCAATTCTAAGCCTTGGGACAACGTTTGTCGTTAGCATAATGCCCTCCTGGTGACACCTTGAACAAGCTCTTTTCTTTCTAGGTTTTTCGATGGCAGACCTTTTCCTCTTGATGCTCCGACGACCAACTTCCGGTGTAGTTTTTGGAGGCAAAGACCACCCGCTCTCGCCACCTCTCGCTGGGACATCCCAAGTTTCGGGCTCAAGACACCATAGATTATAGGTTCATACATAGATCTCCAAACAGATGTTTTATAATACTCCCCACAAAGGCCTTCTTCTTTTATCTTATATGTCTCACACACCTGCAAGTACGTGGGGACAAGGAAGATGCCGATAGTCAAACACTTTGCACGCAAGACCTTCGCCAAGATAGACGGATGTCGCTCTACATAGTCACCCTCGCCTACTTCATATTCGTCCCCTTCAACATGGCAAGCCACAAACCTTTTTGCCACATCCCACCGTTCTTTGATTATATCTCGTGCATGTCCACTCAAAGGATCTTGCCGATCACGAGCTAGTTGTCTACGTTGGCGAACCATTCCATAAGGAACCTAATGTAATCGACTAAATGGCAGATTGGAAGACCTTTAACATCAGCTATTCTTGAATTGAAAGTTTCACAGCGCTTGTAGTCATGAGAGTAAACGACCTGTTCTAGCCTTCACACCCCGCCCACATTTCCCATCCAAGTTCCACTACAGATTTTAAAGCAAATGGGCTCGCTAAACCTAGGTCTCTCATAGCAAGTTCATACTCATCATTGCTAAACGCTTTTGCAGCTCTCTTATAAAAGCACCGAAAGTCGCGGCGCTGCAGTAGGTCTGTTTGATATTTTCTCGCAAGGGCACATTACAGACTGACCTATAAGTACAACATGATGCATGGATATATATATATATATATATATATATATATATATATCTGAAATGTATCTGAACATAACATCATACTGCATGGTGGACAACAAAACTTGTTTGACCGTATATATATATGTGACCACTATTGTGTGCGTATATCCTATATGGTACTACCGCATGGACCTCGAATGCCGTACCTAGTACATTATATGCAAAATGATGCTATTTTCATTGATCTCAATTACGTATCTAATGATACAAGGGACCAACTATCTTCCTAACTCGTCTAGATACGTACATATAAAGAGCTACAATACCGACAAGTAACACTAAATACAAATCAAGGTTAACGTTGAATCCATTCAGATAACTAATATCAAATCTATTTAAACACAAAACTCGTGTGTTAATAGTATATAAAGTCTTGTTAAATACCCGAAAGATGGTGGATGCAAGATACTTGATTAGCACAAGGAAATGCCAACCTTATGGCTCTACCGATCGATGGGTGCCTGTCATTGCCACAACAACATCTTCATTCATAGCATACTTATCGCCAAGTATTCCTACTAACTTTATCATAAACCATTCCCAAGATTCATTGTTCTCTAATCAACAACAAAGAAAAGCAATAGGATAGATCGACTCGTTCGGATCCATTCCAACGGTGACAAGAGAACTCCTTGGCGTGGCCCTGTAAGGTGTGTACCATCAACCACAAATGCGGGTCTCAAAACAGCTTTTTAAATCCTTCAATACATACTCCCAACGCAAAGAAATAATATAGAAAAGAATCATCCGAATCACATTATCTCAAGAATAAGACTTTGTTACGAGCACCAAGCATGTGACTATAACCAACGAGGTGTTGGTACGATTCATCGGGGCTACCTTTGATCAGCTCAATACCACGCTTGCAAGCGCCGTATCCTCACTGCAATTGATAACCACTCCATAATCCCTTTTTATGTCCTTAACCAGCTTGTTTGGGCGTAAAGGCCACATCTAGTTCTTTTTGAATTTGAGCTTGAAAAGCTCTGCAATTCCTGGAGCGGCCGCTTTGGTTCTTAATTCAGGTCACCCTTTTGTTGCTTTCACAAGTATGCACATCGTTTGCAACCTCGTGAGTTTCCACCACCCACAAGAATCTAAGGAATCGCCCGCAGACGCCACTTGCACGCCTTGTCTTTGCATTTGGCAATAAACCTCTGTCGTCGGATTTAAAAGCTATGTACTCAAAATTTCTTTCTACTTTGGCTATTGCAAGTATAAGTTTCAGCCCCCTTGCTTTTGAAAGTGTTACCCACACGAGATCATTGTACTTCATATCCTTTTGGGGGTTTAGGAATATCCAACCGGCTACTGGAGTTGTTGGCGCATCATGAAGACAAATGAGTTTCTTGGATGATGGAGTCATCGGTTCAAGACATCTCCTAGCCTTTGGACCACTAGTACTCGCTGAAAAAAATAAAAAATTCAACATTAGTGTGACTATTTGGCTCTGACAAACATAATACAAAAGTACAATAATAAGAGGGACAAATAAACGTACCTTTAACACCACCATCTCCTTGGCGGTTTCATTCTTGGAATGATAATCCTCACCGAACTCGACGAGAGATTGTTGAGAGGGGTCAAGGGAGTGTGGGGAAGCATCTTGGATCCGCTGTCATATCCAAAATAGTTGTTTTGGGAGTTACGGAGGAATATCTACTTTACTTCTTCTCCATATTTGATTGTGTAAAAGCTTGGGACTCCACATGTCCGCCAACATAAAAAATCAACATTTCTTCACTAACAATCTTAATCCTTTGCTTAAATGCGGTTCCCGACATCTATGAGGCCATACACATCAAAACAAGGTTTGTGCATGAAACCTAAAACATCCATTGCACTCTTCTTCACATCCTCAAAAGTGTACTTATCAAAATTCCCCGAAGATATGTCATACCTTTGTAGTCATCACTACCTTCTTTATGCACCCATTCACCATTGTAGTGGATGAGAACAGCTTTGCTTATCATTATGGCAACGGCAATTTAGGGTTCTAAAAGCAACCGCATTTCACAAAACACACTATCAGCTTATATACATATAAACTTCTTAAGCAAAAAGTGAATTACCAATCAATTCCTAATTGAACATTGAAATCATTCAAAAAATTATGACAACTCGTATCGAACATCACATCTACGATATACATAGCGACAAAGATTTTTCATATACTAGCTACTACCATTTCTTATAACCCCCGCTAAATTTCCAATGGTGATTGTTAGACAATTGAGAACAAGCAAATTTAGATTAATCTGTGTGTACACTCTACCCAAGCATAGTCTTTATCTCGACCACCAAATCGATTTGATATTTACAATCCAAAGCTTCTCTTGTAGTTCATTTTAGTACCCAAGTTGAATATTTATGACCGAAAATGTCTTTAAGCAACAATACATATAACTAAGAAGGTGGTGATAAAATACTGACATTAATGCCATCATATGATTATGTTGCAACCTCCTTATATATGTAAGAAGTTTTCTCAGGTGGAAAATTTGTTTTGAAACCTAAACAAAACATCAATTGCTAAACAGAGGCCAAAATTAAGATCATCCCGTATCATGAACCCTACATAAATTAACCAACCAAACCACAAAATTAAAGATAACCCATACCTTATTTCACATCGTAAACTATATAAATAAACATGAATTTAAATCCCCAATGTAGTACATATTTAAAAACCCTAACTTTGAGTTTGAAATTGAAATTAACCAAACTTTAATATCGAATTTGAAAGAGCTAAAGTTAAACTCACATATTGGACATATGATAGATCCTTCCTTCTTTATCTCAGCTTGGATGCTTAGTAAAATATAAAACCCTAGCTTTCATGGGGTAGCAAATTACCATGAATTAATCCGTGAAAGAAGAAGAAGAAAAAAGAATAATAAGAACTGAAGTTGGTGAAAGAGCAGAAACAATAGAAATGTTTCAGATAAGATGGTGAAAGAAGAAGAAGAAAAAAGAAGAAGAAGAATTCATTTTTGGTGAAAGAGCAGAAGAAGAAGAAAGACGAGGAAGAAGAAGCCGCACAAATCAACCAATACAAAGCCCTCGTCGACCAAGTTGACCAATAGAAAAGGACCACTTATATTGACCAATAACAAAAATCTTTTATAATATTATACTTAAAAGAATTATTTAAATAAAACACATGTCCCCCTCTAACCGGATGTAAGGAAGGTGAAGCTTTAGGACCCCGACAAATAAGGTCCTGACCTGGTATAAAATATCTTGACCTGGTATAAAAGGTCCTGACTTTGAATATACAGGTCCTGACCTATGCAGATAAGCTCCCTACTTCATTCATCCTACTTGTCACCTACATGGCGCCTAGATGGCATTACCAGGAGGTCCGGACCTTTAAATATTATTTAATTCCATTCAAATAAATATTATTTTATTACAAATCCAGGGTCGTAATGGACTAGGAAAGGGTCTAGACCTTCTTCTCGACCTTAACAAAAATTATTAATAAAAATTATCTTATTTTAAATTATCTAGAGTGGGGTCCAAAAAATTATCATATTTTTATTTCAATAAGAAGACTAGAGTGGGTCCAAAAAGGTCCTTTGGAAGGTCCAGACACAATATGGAGGACCCTAAAAACTTAAATACCATTAAAAAAAGTGATTACTAAATTTTTAATTCATATAATAAGATTTTTTAAATAATGATGGGGTCCAGTTTATAGTCTTGACCCTTTCATCAGACCCTTGCACCTCGAAAACAACATAGAAAAATACTTATTTTAAGTTTTGAAAATTGAAAATAATATTAAACAATTAAGGGTCCTCTACAATTAGGGGCATAAATGTCATATAATGGCATTTTTGGTAGGTTTGGGGTTAGGGTGGCACTTTTGGAAACCTATTTCAAGAATGGCACTTTTAGAATTGAGCTGGTCGGATCTTTGAATCTTTTTTTGAGTTTTCTTCTCAGGAGGAATCCTTAGACATCACCATCATGACAGTCTATACCATGTCTGAGATGCACAAAAAGTGATCCGCTAGATTAAACTTCCACAGTTTCTTCGTCTCCGTAAGTTTATTATGTATGTGTACCAATTCCCCAATAAATAAAAATTATGACAAGTTTTGTCAATTCCAGTTTTTTTGTTAGCTTTCTTTTAATTTATGATCTAATCTGTATTTATACTCTTGTTAAGACTCAAATTTTTGTGATTACCTAACCCATCTTACCTAGTCTCAATTTGGCATCAGGAAGTCTTGTTTCAGTTTGTATGTCATCCTTTCCCTTCAGCAAATGAAGTCTGAGCAAACCCAAAAAGTCTAGTTCAACAATGAATTATCTGGAAATTTCATGCATAGCGAACCAAATTAAATTGACCATAAGCATCACCGAACGGCATCCGCAAGCAAGAAGCTGATATACCATGAAAACCAAGAAGCTCGATCTGAAATGTCCTCTAGAAAAGAGGTGTGTGTTTCTTAGGGTCTTTGGAATGAAAAATGATGTGGTACCTCCTAGAATTTTGAATCCGTTCCACTTTGTAAAAGTGTCCCTTGAACTTACTACAAGGGTAATATTAATCTTGATACAAAATCCTCTAGCATTTGTTTAGAATCTACGGTATGTTTGTTATGATTTGTTTTGTGGATCATAAAAGTATTCATTTTATCACTTCTTTTTCTTTTTTAGAGAGAATTAGAGATTAGGTGGCTTCATAAAAAGAAGCTTGTAACTTTTATTATTAGTTTGCTTACCTTTGGAGACAAAAACAATAAATAGGTGAGATCTTTAATTTTCTTTTTATTCATTTGAGTTTATTGAATTTGTCTTTTGAAAAGCAGTTTCACTTGGAAGTAGTAACATTCCGGATGACGTCCCACTCCGGTACCATTTCAATCTCCCAAGACATATCAAGAATCGATATCACAAAATATGCACACAATCCAGTCCATAAGGCTACCTTGTTTCCTCAATTCAGTTGAAATTCGAAATGTCTTGATAGAAGCCAAAGAAGATGTAATATCTGGGGTGATTGACCGTCGGGAATGTCCCTGATCAGGAAACACCTCTTCACTTGGCTATCCGATTGCGGGATAGTGGATACAATTTCAGACTGGAGCTTGCAGAACGAAAGTGGTTGCAGAGATTTACAGTAGACAAGAATCTATTGCGCTATCATAATAGTTCGCCATTACCAACCATTAGCATCGGCTAAATGGTGTCGTCGGTTGCCTCGATTAGTAGGAGCTATGAAGAGAATAAGGAATTTCTACATGGAGATTTTTAGTATACATGAATCTATTGCAATTTGATAACTCCTATATATATATATATATATATATATATATGGTCTTCTAGTTGCATGAGAATCATATTGAAATTCAGGCGGTACTAGTCTTTCCTCCTTGTCGACCCTAAAGGAGTTACATTCTAATGTGACAAGAGGTGTGGTACAGGATGCAGTATTGTTATACTAATTCTTTTGACTGTTTGGATTGTTTGACTACTTTGATCAACTGTTAAAAGTTGGTCAAGATCATTATCTTTAACGTTCGCCATTATCAACTGCATATCACAGCTGTCCATTATTAGGTCAGGAATTCCGTTTAGCCATACATAAAGTTGAAAATACACATTTACAAGTGAACCCTAAATTTGACGGCAGATTCTCTAACTCTTATAAATAGTCGTATAGTACATTTTTTGTTCAAGATGAACCCAAAACTGCACCTCCCATCAGCATGAGAGAAACCTTAAAAAATTGTGATTTGCTAGCTTAGATAATTTGCTAGCTTAGATGCAATTTGGGAATACCTATAGTTTTCCGGCACCAGCTCTTTAAAATTGTGGTGTCTAGAAAGTAAACATTCATGACATTTAAGTTTTGTATCCATCTTTACTAAAACTCGAGTGAACTTAAGGCTAGAAGCCGATGCGCGGCAATTTGAGCACAATCAAGGATGTACAATTGTATTTTTCATTTTGCGATTAGTAATGAAAAACAGTGAACATCAACTGAATCAGTTTGGTCTTCAAGACTGATGTTAGTATCAATTTCTCTCAACTTCTCGGAGAGACTCACACAGATCGGGAATTTATCATGAATCTGTGTGATTTGGATTTTTCCAGGAATAACCTCAGTGAACCTATATAAATGTCCTTGAAACTTATTGATAAAAAGTTAAACGGATCCCTTCCTTATCGTATTAGGAGTCTAGTACTGGAGTTGCAGACTATTGTTGACCTCAGTCACAATGAACATAGCTTGGGAACTTAGCCAAGTTACAAAGTTTAATCCTTGTAAAAGCAGGCTCTCGGGTTTGATACCTTCTTTTTCTTTGGAGCAAATGGTAAGAAGTTTTGAGTATTTCTCTACTGTCTCACATGAATGAATGCAACTGATGAAAACACTCCTGCTGCATTCTGAAAGGAAAAAAATAAAAAATAAAAAATCCATGCATTCTCATTATGGAAATCAATGGGAATATAATATGCAATGATATTGTCAGAGCAACAAATAATTTCGATGACAAATATTTGCACTGAAAAAGGTGGACAAGGGTATGTATAATACAACACTCCATAAAGGTGTAATTTTTGTTATCAAATGCCTTTATTGCTCCGCAGAATCATCCTCCAATGTGGCTAATTTGAGTCTCTTCATCGAAAGGATGCATGTTTCTAATTTGCGAGTATGTGGAGAGGGGAAATCTGGAAAATGTCTTGATAGAGAAAAAGAGGCAAGGATGTTAAACTGGTCAGTAAGGTTGACCATGTGCCTCATGCTTTGTGGTACTTGCACCATGATTATACACCTCCAATCGTGCACCGCGACATAACATAAATCTTATTGGACTCTGAATTCAAAATCAAGTTAATTTTATGTTTAATCTAACTTTCAATTGGTGTAGCCAATTTCAATAGAATTGTATCAGCTTTACAAGCCGCCAATGTTTCACGAACCGTCACATATGTCGGAGATGGCCCAGCAGTATTTACTGCCACTTGGGATATGACACCCGGCGCTGGGGGGGAAGTCACTGGGGAACCTCAAGCTGGTTAAAAGACGGAATTTAAAGTTCATTTTATCCCTCTAAATACGTTGATTGACACCACGGTCCATGTGGAAAATTCCAGCGAGATTGATGAGCCTTGTTTTTATGTATTTTGATAACTTTAAGTACCTAGAACTTAAATGATTAAACATCATGACACCTTAAAAAAAAAAAAAAAAAAAAAAAAAAAATCCAACCCAGTAAGGTTCTCCACGACCTATCAACACAAATTTAGGTCACCAAATACGGTCAGTCAAAGAGAATAAGCCGTTGGATCATATAAAAGACTTGAAATGGAGGATGAAAAGTGAAACCCTAAATCAAAGGGCTGATAGCGCATCACCAAAAATCCCAACCCTAAAAACAAACAACAATAGATATATCGTCTCCAACAAAATCATGGGAGACACAATTGGAGGTGGTTCAATAAAAGCAGCATCACCAACAACAACAAAAAGCAGCACTATGATATATCCTCTCAAAATGATAATTTAAGTTTGTGAGATCCTGGGATCCATAAGTTTGTCTTCTTAAAAATAGCTACTCCGCTTTAACAGCTACCGGCCACTTTAACACCATCTCCATAAGTTTAATCATTTCTACTCCCACAGTTTCTTCATCTCCGTAAGTTTATTATGTATGTGTACAAATTTCCCCCATAAATAAATCTCTTACAGATGATTCTTCCTAAAATTGCGATTCTGATAAAGTACATGTGACAATGAGATCAAAATTTAGTTGATAAAGCTTAAAGACATGCTTGTGATGCTGATTACATAATGGTTGAAACCTCTTGCATCTATACAAATAGAAACAACTTGAAGTATATGCGATTTTGCCTCGTCTTACTTTCGTTTAAAGTCGACTGAAAACTTATTCGATTGCCGTAATGACTTCTTCACTCATTAGTAAGTCGTGTTTTTCTTATTTTTATTGATTTTTGTCTAAATTTTATCTGTTCGCTTGACTTTTGTGAAGTTCCTTACAGAGTTATAGTATTGTTCGATTATCTGCTTACACCTAGTTTGAGTTTGACTTTTATGTTCGCCTTGTGCACTAGGAAGTTATCGATCAGAGGATAGCAATGAAACGGAGACTTATCAAGATTTTCTCATTGCTATTGTCTTTCTTTTAGGTATCTTTATCCTGCTAATATGATCACCTAGACATTCTCGCTTCAACTTGTCTACTTCTGAATTTATTAGTTTCTCTTATGCTTGTATTTCAAAGATACATACTTTACATTTCTTCGCTACTGAATTCTATGCTTTTGTTCGCAACAAATTTACTACACATTCAGAAATCTTAGTTTACAACGTTCTTGTTCTTTGAGTAGAAAGTTCACCATTTGGACAATAAAGTTTCAATTTTCCGGAGATTGAATTTTGGTACCCTGAAGGGAATCATTCTTGCAGAATGTATAATAGAGTTTTTGCTAAATGTAGCATGTCAAATGACTTAAACTCCCTCCCGCATCTTTCTTAATTGGCACAAATGGGATTATGAAGTTGCCGTCCAGCACTGTCCAACATTTGGAAGGGGTTTATCTTCTGTAGACCTTTATGATTTCTGTGTCAATTAGGGGCCTTTACTCGTAAGAACTATGCAAATTTTGTAAAATCATTAAAAAAAATTACACCACTCTTTTCATATTTCCTGGTTTTCCAGTTTGTAAAACTACTAGTTTTGTATAATCTCTTGGTTACAGTTGAACTGTGCATAGTCACATGTATATCACTAGTAATTAAACGACGGGGCAATTAAAACTGGTGGAATTTAGTTGTATTTGCAGTACTCTTAGTGTACTTCTGATTGTGTCGCTTAATCACACTACTCTGTGTAGTCAGTAGCAACCAGATCCTAGATGGAATAGGAACTAGCAATACTGCAATAGCATGTCTGTAGGACTGTAACAGTAGAGATACGATGAGTTTTATAGCAATATTAGAATTAGGAATTCAGTTTCTAGTTTCAACATTGTGCTTAAGGAATGCTTCTCTACCTGAGCAAGTTGGCACTGTTGGTAGTATTTTAGGCTTGATTACAATATGAACAGCCGCATTTTTGTCTCTCTCAAACTTGATCAAGAATCAAAATATGCATTTTTATACCCCAAGGATGTAGTTGCCAGCATTCAACATATTTTGGATTTGCGAACTGATGCCTTATGTATGTGCGTTTGGGTATTAATAAATTACAATTGGGCTCACTTGCCGAATATTCTGTATCAACAGAAATCAGGAGAGTCGTATGAATAAGCATGAAGACTAACGCTTTGAAGTCCATTTCCATCTTAATACTTCTTCAAAGTATTCTCTGTTTTCAAACTTCGACTGACTGCTTCTATAACTCTACAGTGCATCCATACAATCATCCAGGGAAAGAGTTTGGCAAAGAAAATATGGTATTTCATACTCCATGGAGATGCAAGAAGATGCAATTGAGGATATTGATATGGGAGGGAAAGCGATGAAGAAGGGACAAAACAACATGGTGTTGCTGTTGCCTCCAATAATGTGAGTAAACCTCTTGTAACTAGTATTTCTTACATTTCCTTTGAGGCACCGGACACACAAAAAACTAGTTTTGCCAGTACATTAGTGTTACCTTTCATTAGTAGCAACTCTTTCATGATTCTTTTTTTATTAATGCTGGCCAAATATTACAAAACTATTGGATGGTTTCTAACCTTCAGAACCCTCATGTCAGCAAATTGCGACTAGTAGTAGTGTACTTTGCAGTTGGATGCATTTCGATACTCTCTTTGTCATCAAAGTCCTTATTCGACCAATTACTGGGCTCTCTTTTCCATGCACCGATTTTTTTTTTGAGTCGACTCCTCTGGGAAGGTTACTAAGCCGGGTAAACGCATTCCCTTATTATAGCAATTAAATGGATTGTAGATTTTGTTTGCTAACATTTCTTTTATAGTTCTCCTCTGATCTAAGTTTTGTAGATCTCGATCTGGCATTTGGCTTCTTATTTGCTGTCGAGGTTACCACTAATATTTATATTACTCTTGGAGTACTGACTATCATTACCTGGCAAGTCATGTTTGTTTGCATACAGATGGTATTTTCGGTGAAGACCTCAAGTCCTCCAACACAAACATAACTTTCGTGGTCTCCATTTCTCTCTAAATATATCTAGTCCCCACATTTCCAAGAATACCTCTTTCTATTGAATATCTGGGCAAAAATGATTTTGCAAACCAGGATTATCATGTGGAAAATCGTACATACACACACATTAATCTTTCTTGTGATCGGAAATATGTTTTCTCCTCTTAAAAGTATGTCTCATTAATCATTAATTTTTGTTTACAATTCCATCTTATTCATCTCAACTTTAGTTGTTCAATTGATTCCTTTAAGCTGAATGTTTATTAATATGTCTATTCTGTTTTCAACAGGTGAATGATGGATAAAAAAAAATGACCTTATCAAGCTTAGATTATGGTGGTCATGGCACTAAAAGAGTTGCAAGACCTACATTATCATTTTTTGTAGTAAGGATTTTAGAAAATCGTTTAATATGTTACGAATAGATGTGATAACTGGAGGTCTGAGCTAGTTTGGTATCATTTTACTACTATTATAGTCGCTTATATTTCTTCCAGTTACCGTAAATTAAGATACCATTATAGTCGCTTATGTTTCCAGGCACTGCAAAGCTGCTAGTATTGTTGTTTATATTTCCAATACCGTGAAGACAATGACACTCTAGGCAGAAGGTGTACGAGAAGCACATGTCTAATTTCTCCCTGTAATTACTATTATGAATTTTCCTTTTGAATATTATATCTAGTTCCGTAACATACCTTATAAATTTAATTTATGGGGTTTCCTCTCGAAGAAAATGTAATAGCATTATACCCCTCCGTCCTAAATTAGATTAGCTAGTTTGGTTTTAAATTTTGTCCCAAAATAGATGAGCTGGTCAAGGGGTTGTTTCTAAAACTACCATTTATCATCCTTGGGTAGGCTGGTAGTCTCGTTTCATGCAAGGAAATACGGCTATCTTTTGTAGAACATCATTCTCAAGCATCAGTAGAGTAAGTATCAAAAGAATTATTAAAATCAGTCGTTTCTCAAATTTTATTCTTAATAATTAAATTTGAATTATTCTTCTATCTTCTAATGTAGAGTTTTGGCGTATACATTCTTGGAAGCTGGCTAATCATCAGACCAAGGTCATCTCTGTCGCAAATGCTGCATCTCTGGTGGAGAATAGCAAAATTTATGTATCAAAAGCATTTGTAGGTACTTAAAAGTTACACTCTCAAATTAGTTGTGTTAGTGTTGTATATGATTTTTCCTCTCGAAGAAATAAAATCTGAGGATTGACAGGAAGTGATTACATTTTGAACTGTTGCAATGTGTAAAATTAGTTTTAATGTTTATTTTCCCCTTAAATATGTCTTCAATTTCGGTTCTGTATAGTTTTCTCTTGAAGATCTGCAGGTGGTTTTTTTAATGAGAAATATGGCATCCCAGAATTCCTTTTTAAATGTTTGTTTAAAGTTGTGCATTTGTTGTTGTAAAAGTATGAACTCTTTAGAAAGAGTCCCCCCATTGGTGTTGGGTACACTATAACTTGAACTGAAAATTGAGAGCCATAAATGCAGATATTGACCAATACCCCCATTGTAAATGATTTTTTAGCCCAAGTGCTTCAAAGAAAGAAATCAATTGGACAGTACTATGCGAATCTCCAGCAGCCATTACTGTTTATAGTCGGTCAATTCCTCTATGATTTTATTTCTCTTCAGACATGCTATTGTAGTATTAATTGGTCACTACTATGTTGTTGATATTTTGTATGATATTGACTCTTGGTAATATTGATAGAAGGTAGTGTGTGGAGGTGTATGAGCTAGTATTAGAGTTGCTCATACAGAGCTCCTAGTAGATATAGAGATAGAGGTGGTGGAGCAAGCTTGTTCTCTGTAAAACTCTTGTTATTATTATTGTTCTTGCTCACACAATTACAATGGATATTCATCTGCCTTTATATAGGCTAGAACTACTTGGACTACAAGAATACAACTTGACTTGTAAGTATACATCTTTTAAGACTCCAAGTAATCTACAGTATTACTTGGCTGACTCAACTACTTTGAGTTCACATTGTCTAGATATTTCTGACTACTTTTTCATTTCTTTTTCTTTTCTTGGGATATCCAATTGAAAATTATAATATTCCAACATATGTGAATCTCTTATAGCCGCAAAATGATTAAGTTATTTATGCTTTGGGTTACAAGTGTTTGTTCTTTTGACATCTTGGTTTGGAGGACAAAAAGCACGTCTTTAGGTTGTCTTTTGTTGTTTTTATTCATCAAACTTTAGGTTGTCCTTGGTGTGGGATCAGCCATAGTTTGAGTAATGACTTCCCAAAACTAATATCAAGTGCGAAGGTTTACAATGTGGATATCTGGTAATGTCTTGTAAGGGATGATTATGAATTTCAGCTAGAAAGTACTTCAAATTGTTGCAATGATATTATGGAGACTATCTAAATCTTCTTGAATTTGTTCCATGGATATATATTGTAACATGACCTTTATTTGGTGCACAGATATGTAAAACCATGGAATGCGATGGCTTAAAAATACCTTACACGTGATTCTTCCTAAAATTGCGATGTCGTGAGAAGGCACGTGAAGTACTTACACCATTTTTTAGCTGAAAAACGGTGCTTGTGATGCTGATGACATAATGGATGAATTCTCCTACGAAACCTCCTCCGTATACATCAATAGAAACAACTTGAAGACTTTAAGTACATGTGATTTCCCTCATCCTACAATTTCGTCTCTAGCTGGCTAAAATATGTGCAGATATATTAACTTAAAATTAGAGGTTCTGGCAATGATATAGTTTCCTGACTGCGATAATGACTTCTCTGAGTTCTCTCTCAATGGTAATTTATATTTTTCTCGTTTTTAATGATGTTTTTTTCTTCTATACTGCAGCTGTTTCTAATTTCATCTCAAGTAACAAATTTTCCATGAGGACTTTTTCGAATGAGTATTATTGGACTTATTTATAAAACCGTGTCTGAGCAGGTAATGTGACTTGTTTAAATTTACTGTAAACCATGTATACTAGGAAGTTCTTGGTAATATGAAACATAGAGAACATATTCCTTCCTGTTACATGTAATTGGATTAGAAGCTAGCAAAGAAACAGAAACTGCTCTTGATTTGTGATCGTTCAGATTTTTGTAAAATCAATATAAAATTTATACTTTTCATTTTTCCTGGTTTACGATTATATAATACTTTAGTTAGAGTAATGTTTTCGTCATGTATTGCTACGTTAGATGATCTACTACATGCATTTCTAGATTGCTTGTTAATTACGACTCAAAACTCGCATGATAAGAATCACGACAACGAGGTACTTAAAACCTTTATGTATACTTTACCTTACCTTAACTTAAAACATTAGAGTTAGAGTCCTATTAAAAGACGTTTAGTCCATAAACATAAACAAAACTTTTATACTTTCAATTTTTATTCCAATCTGGAATCTAGATCTCTAGTCCCCGCATTTCAAGGAAAACATCTTTCTGTTGAATTTCTTTGCAATAATGATTTTGTAATTTAGAGTCACGAATGAAATACTGGATGTGCATGAAAACCTCACATGCACACACGGCACTCAGGCTTGTGATCTGCATTATGGTTTCTCCTCTCATTTTCATTTATTTTTGTTTGCAGTTCCATCTTTCTCACGAACTCATGTATAACTGCCAAACCACGACTATGCAAAGAATTTTAAATTTGCATCAGGGAGTCCTTCACATACTTTTGCAACTGTCTCTCATACATTTCTCAATAGCTTCTGGTGTGAAATGAAACTCTTTGTCCTCTGCTTGTGTACAATAATAATCTCTGTATTGCTCTCAAGTGGAAAAAGGGATCGACCTTCAACCATAAATCCTTTTGCACACAAGTATGGTTCTGAATATCATAACAACTCGCTCTCCCAAAATCACAGGGCACTGCTTCCAACCAAGTCTTCCTGCATCTTATGTTTATAAACATATGTATGCCGATTAACTTAAATGTTACTCTCTTTTTTTCTTTTCAAAAATTTGCATAATGTTTTGTTGACAGTCTAAGATTGAATATAAATTTGGACAAATATGGATTGAATATTTTATTTTCACAGGGCTCTCTTTTTTTGTTTGTTTGTTTTCTTTTCATTTACGATGAAATATGGATGTTGTTTTCAATTTTTTGAGATTTGGTAATCCATCTTAACTAGCCTCAATTTGTTTGTTATGAGAGTCGGTGGAGGACCATGAATGTGCGAAGTTGCACCAGGACTAGTCTTGTTTTAGTTTGTATGTCTACTCTTTCTAGTCAGCAGTATAAACACAGCCTAAATGCAAATGCACATCACTCTCTCTTAAGCCACAAATTTTGTTCAACAATGAATTATTTGGAAATTTCGTATTGTCCGATTAGATCTATCAAACCGTCTATAAGCATGGCATCGAAACCAAATTTAATCAACACGGCTTCAATTTTCCCCTATACATACAAGTTGTTTAGAAATGGTTGGTTAGATATTCGAGTTCCCCTAGATCGATAATATGATGGCTCTCGTGTGATTGACGTTGTAAAGTTGGAAAAATTACTAAGCTACTAAGAATTGACAATACCGAGCTTAACTTGCAAGACTTTTATTCAAATCAAATGAAAAGTTGTACACCAAGCAAGATATCAGGTCAGGAAGCTTGCTTACTGTCAAAAAATAAATAAAAATATGAGTTCATAAGTGCATACAAAGTTTGCTTAGTGAACTTAGTTCTTATTTTTACTCTTAACGAATTTTGGAGTCGTAAAAATGAACATTTTTAGTTTTGCAATATGAAATGGAATTATAAGACCTTAAACATGTACACGCCGGCTAAATGCCGTCTCCAAATACAACCTCCTTGAGGCATCTAAAAACAAGTCCACCTATGAACGCAAAATTAGGTTACAAAATACTGTCAGTCAAAGAATAATCTGTAGCCGTTAGATTATAACTGAACCCAAAATCAAAGAGATCTCTACCCGTTATAAGCAGCATAAGTTTTTCCTCCCTAATGGGTCCAAACTGTGCCTCCCTCTTCTATCTCCTAACCCTAAATACAAAATCCATCAGCTGCAACAAAATCATGAGAGAAACAAACAATCGGAGGCGATTCAATATATCAGCTGCTAGCATCAACACCAACAACAAGCATTATGATTTCTCCTCTCCGAATGATAATTTTCTATAGATGTGATATACCTGTTTTCTGTCATTTTTCATCAGCATTTTCTGGTGCTTCGCTCTCCTCTAATATTTTTATTTTTTTAGTTGGTTCTTAAGAATCAGCATCAGGATCGTCTATATAAGGTCTCAAACACAAGATCTGATTGGCTAGTTTAATCAATTTCTATGTATGTGTACCAATTTTCCCATTAAATAAAAATTATGACGAGTTCCAATTAATTTTTGTTTGTTTTATTTTCATTCATGAAAGTACCCCATTTATGATCTAATTAGTTGCATCAGGAAGTCTTGTTTCAGTTTGTATGCTTCTATTATAATTAGTTGGTGAAAGTGGAGAAACTACTATGTTGGGTGGCCTTAAATTTAGCAATTTTGAGCCCTACAGATAATCAGTTCCAACTTCTGGCCGATTTTATCTCCTCACCTGTATCTTAAGCCTTGCCCCTCAGTAGATGAACTCCGAGCAACAACACCCGCAAAATCTACTTGGAAATCTCATAATTGTCCAGTATCATGTAAAACCAACATGTCTGAATTCCACTGTATTAGCAACCCGAGCTATGGTGCAAACCTAGAATGTCAATGCTCACTATCCAAATGATTAAAATTATTTGGGCTGTATGGAAGTCTCTGAGATTGACCTTCATATACACAAATGTTGTGTTCCCATCCGAGAATTCAAGCCAAAAAACTTCTTCCAATTGAAAATTATCAGTATCAGTATGCGGCGCAATGTAACGAAAGTAAACCGTAAGAGCAACGAAGATTTGAATGAAGAGTTGCTTGTCATATTGAGCTTAACTCAGTAAGTTTTTTGCTCAAATTTGTAGAGTTGCGCACAAAAATATCAAGTCAGGAAGCGTGCTTATTATAAAAAAAGGAAAATGAGCTCATAAGTTTAAATTACAAAATATTTCTTCCGAAGAATGTGAAGTTAATGGGAACCCTATACACATATGTGGTTGTCATATCATTCTCGAGATAATGCATTGCAAAACTAGCTTATTTTTACTGTTCTATTGAAAATCTTCCAAGTTGGGTTTCACAAGTGAAAATTACTACTAGGTGTATACAAAAGAGGTTACGGATGGGGACGACTTAGCGGTTTATGTTGATGCTGCATGCGGATCCTAAGGAAGATCTTGATGTGCCAAGAGGTGTACAAGATGCAGTATTAGAACGATCAAAAGCATGTATATCCAACGTTGATCCGTAAGCGGATGCACTTCATAAGGTCTGAAATGAATGCAGAAACATTGTGTTCAGATATGGTTCTCTCGAACAACTTTAGGAGAAGAAAAATGAATTGGGTCGATTAAATCAGTTCTGGAATCAGGATCCAAAGAAAGTCTCTCATGCTGATATTAACGCCTTAGCTGCTAAAGTGTTAGGACTCGGTAGTCTTCACTGGAGGACCTGAAATACAAGCTCCTCTTGAAAACAAAAGTCTCAAATCTTCAAATCCGAAGGAAATCTTAATGAAACAATCTAAAGGAAAGTCAGGTATTTCACTGTACTCACCAATACATGTAATTGATGCTCTTGCACCATCTTGTTTGAGCAAACCAAATTTTCACTAGAGCTTCTTTCATCACAAAACTACACAGACTTGCTTTGATTAATGGCATGAGGTGAATCTGCAAAAAAATCAACAATGTAGACGATATATGATGATGTGCTATTATCAATTCTAAAATTTCAAGTATGAAAACCAACGTAATGAAAACAAGCATACACATTTGAAATACCTTATAGTTTTTGTTTGGTCAAGTCAAAGTGGACTAGGTGTGCGGTGTGCCCAAATGAACCTATACATGAAGTCAGATGTTGATTTCTTAAAGAAAATTAAAAATTACTTTGGCTTCAGATGTCTGATAGCCTTTACCTCTACTAAAAATTAGAGTCAGATGTAATAAGTCCGAGTCTGATGAGTCATTTTGAATCAGAAAAATAAACAAGCGCTCACTTGCTATGGGGATGTTTGGTAACCATTATTTTAATGGATTATCAGCTCATAATCCATTATGCAAATTATAATGGATTTCATATGCGTTTTGTAACCATTATAATAATTGATTATTTTAATCATAATTGAAAAATTCATTAATTTTATAAATAGAAAAAAGTTGTTTTGAAAATTTATTATAATCCATTATTTTTCTAAAATCTCAAATTAAACTTTTTTTTCTCTACTATTATGAGAGAGACCCAAAAACAACATAGGACTAAAAAAATATCTTAGATCATTGTTCTTTCCTCTCCTTTTTAAGATCATCATTCTAAGATAATCAATTATTTGGAAAAAATGTTTGGAAAAATTTATTTTGAAAATGATTATATCATAATCATTTATCAATTTATGATTATGTATAATCAAAAATAGATAATCATAAATTTTACCAAACAAGACCTATAAGAAAAGATTGGAACATAAATGTGTTCAACGCAGAAGAAGAAAGCCGTTCCTCAAGCAATTTCGATGGCTGAAGAGACTAGAAAACCCTTACAAACTTTTATGCTGACGGAGATCATAAAATGCATGATAGAACAGGTAACATTAATGTTCAAAGCTACGGAAGTTTGTTGCCTTGGCTACGTCTGAAATTCCAAAATGGATTATAAAGCTGACTACTGAAATTCTATTGCAACTCAAATTTGTGTTAGCATACCAAATTTCATTCACTGTCAAGAAGAATCTTTGCTTTGCTTTTTGAGAGGAAAAATCATAGTCACGTTAATGACGGATTCTCAATGCCTCCATACATGTGAAGAAGGTCGTGTACTAAATTCCCACATCTGAAGTAACCAATTAAGTGAGCACTAGAATTTCAGCATGACAACCATTATGAAAGTTATAAGACCCAATTTACCAGCTGAGTTTAATTTTTTTAAAATAAAACTACAAAATCAATCAACCCAATCGTTTGATTCACATGTAGTAAAATGAAATACAATGCCTTGAATAGCTGAATAAGTTAATAAGAACGATATAGCCAGCATGGCCGAATATCCAAGGATGTACATAGAGCAGGACAAAGAAATGAATGACTTGAATAAGTTCATAAGAAGAAAAGATTGAAAGAAGAGGTTGTAAACACTAGAGCAGGACAAACAAATACACTTGATGCGCAAAATACCTATGACAATTCATATGAACATGCTTCGACGCCATAATGAAGTTAGGGGAAACACTAAAACTGAGACTGTAATTGAGAAACTCAATTTTATTGATTACAATACAATCTGTAGAAAGCTAAAATGATCCGGACGACATTCACGCACTCAGCGTGTTATGTGATCCAACACTAACTTACGGCTATAAAAAGTTAAACTGAATCCCAATCAGGCTCCTCAAACTTTCTAATCAAATCGTTCCAGAATTATCTGTTAATGGAATCTTGGTAAACACATAGCTAGCAAATCAACCAAGCATCACCGAGAAGATATACTGACACCCCATTATTCACTCAAAACCCCATGCAAGCAAAAACATTGTCATCAACCAATTATGCCAATGAAAATCTCCATATATAAAAGAGATCCACCACTGAATTCCCACACATGCGGTTACCTAATAATGGGATTAAGAATCACTAAAAGTTCAGCATGACAACCAATACGAAAGCTATAGTACACAAGTAGATCAGTTCAATTACCTTGGAGTTGTGGCCAGAGATATCATGGTGAAATCATTTCAGTGAGATATGAATCTGGTGGAGCTTTAAATTACCATCCAAACACCATCACTTGGCCAATTTTTAGGAACGTCAATTCCACTGGTAATCTATAGATTACAAAATTACCCAGCTACAGATTTATGTAAGTGCAACTAAGATGAGAATCGATCTTGATATTACGTGGTTGTGAATACTAATTATGCTTGTAACCAAGATTTCCATCCGCGGTTGTGAATACTAATTAACAAAATTACAAAGATGAAAAACATTTCAAACTAAGTTTTACCTCCATCATATTCCCATACGAAATCACCATCTATCATCATCGATCTAGATCTAAATGCCATTTCCAGTTTAGGGTTGTTTGTGACGGCGAAGGAAAGAGGAGATGATGAATTATTTCATCTCCTCTTTCCTCTTTAGTTGGGATAAGGATTTAGGGTTGCATAGAGTTTAATGTTTGGGATGGAGGGTTTAGGATTCAGATATGGGTTTAATTGAATATCATACTTTAGTTAGAGTAATGTTTTCGTCATGTATTGCTACGTTAGATGATCTACTACATGCATTTCTAGATTGCTTGTTAATTACGACTCAAAACTCGCATGATAAGAATCACGACAACGAGGTACTTAAAACCTTTATGTATACTTTACCTTACCTGTATCTCTCTGATTCCTTCACTTAATTTCCATTCCATTGCTGAAGTCTGTGCATTTCCATAGTGAACTGATCCTAAATAATCAACTAGTAATAGCTTGTAGTCCATCCATAGAAAGTTAGCTTGGATGTTGGATGGATAGTAAGAACATCAACTAGCAATGGTATTTGTCTATAACAGTAGAGACATGAACAGAAGTTTATATTTCCAACTAGGCCATGTGAAATTGTCCCAAACAGTCCACCGTACCTATTTTGATCTCACCACTTTGGATGCACTACCATGAGTCTGGATATTAATTGAATGGCTTAAAACATTAGAGTTAGAGTCCTATTAAAAGACGTTTAGTCCATAAACATAAACAAAACTTTTATACTTTCCATTTTTATTCCGATCTGGAATCTAGATCTCTAGTCCCCGCATTTCAAGGAAAACATCTTTCTGTTGAATTTCTTTGCAATAATGATTTTGTAATTTAGAGTCACGAATGAAATACTGGATGTGCATGAAAACCTCACATGCACACACGGCACTCAGGCTTGTGATCTGCATTATGGTTTCTCCTCTCATTTTCATTTATTTTTGTTTGCAGTTCCATCTTTCTCACGAACTCATGTATAACTGCCAAACCACGACTATGCAAAGAATTTTAAATTTGCATCAAGGAGTCCTTCACATACTCATACATTTCTCAATAGCTTCTGGTGTGAAATGAAACTCTTTGTCCTCTGCTTGTGTACAATAATAATCTCTGTATTGCTCTCAAGTGGCAAAAGGGATCGACCTTCAACCATAAATCCTTTTGCACACAAGTATGGTTCTGAATATCATAACAACTCGCTCTCCCAAAATCACAGGGCACTGCTTCCAACCAAGTCTTCCTGCATCTTATGTTTATAAACATATGTATGCCGATTAACTTAAATGTTACTCTCTTTTTTTTTTTCAAAAATTTGCATAATGTTTTGTTGACAGTCTAAGATTGAATATAAATTTGGACAAATATGGATTGAATATTTTATTTTCACAGGGCTCTCTTTTTTTGTTTTTTTTGTTTTCTTTTCATTTACGATGAAATATGGATGTTGTTTTCAATTTTTTGAGATTTGGTAATCCATCTTAACTAGCCTCAATTTGTTTGTTATGAGAGTCGGTGGAGGACCATGAATGTGCGAAGTTGCACCAGGACTAGTCTTGTTTTAGTTTGTATGTCTACTCTTTCTAGTCAGCAGTATAAACACAGCCTAAATGCAAATGCACATCACTCTCTCTTAAGCCACAAATTTTGTTCAACAATGAATTATTTGGAAATTTCGTATTGTCCGATTAGATCTATCAAACCGTCTATAAGCATGGCATCGAAACCAAATTTAATCAACACGGCTTCAATTTTCCCCTATACATACAAGTTGTTTAGAAATGGTTGGTTAGATATTCGAGTTCCCCTAGATCGATAATATGATGGCTCTCGTGTGATTGACGTTGTAAAGTTGGAAAAATTACTAAGCTACTAAGAATTGACAATACCGAGCTTAACTTGCAAGACTTTTATTCAAATCAAATGAAAAGTTGTACACCAAGCAAGATATCAGGTCAGAAGCTTGCTTACTGTCAAAAAATAAATAAAAATATGAGTTCATAAGTGCATACAAAGTTTGCTTAGTGAACTTAGTTCTTATTTTTACTCTTAACGAATTTTGGAGTCGTAAAAATGAACATTTTTAGTTTTGCAATATGAAATGGAATTATAAGACCTTAAACATGTACACGCCGGCTAAATGCCGTCTCCAAATACAACCTCCTTGAGGCATCTAAAAACAAGTCCACCTATGAACGCAAAATTAGGTTACAAAATACTGTCAGTCAAAGAATAATCTGTAGCCGTTAGATTATAACTGAACCCAAAATCAAAGAGATCTCTACCCGTTATAAGCAGCATAAGTTTTTCCTCCCTAATGGGTCCAAACTGTGCCTCCCTCTTCTATCTCCTAACCCTAAATACAAAATCCATCAGCTGCAACAAAATCATGAGAGAAACAAACAATCGGAGGCGATTCAATATATCAGCTGCTAGCATCAACACCAACAACAAGCATTATGATTTCTCCTCTCCGAATGATAATTTTCTATAGATGTGATATACCTGTTTTCTGTCATTTTTCATCAGCATTTTCTGGTGCTTCGCTCTCCTCTAATATTTTTATTTTTTTAGTTGGTTCTTAAGAATCAGCATCAGGATCGTCTATATAAGGTCTCAAACACAAGATCTGATTGGCTAGTTTAATCAATTTCTATGTATGTGTACCAATTTTCCCATTAAATAAAAATTATGACGAGTTCCAATTAATTTTTGTTTGTTTTATTTTCATTCATGAAAGTACCCCATTTATGATCTAATTAGTTGCATCAGGAAGTCTTGTTTCAGTTTGTATGCTTCTATTCTAATTAGTTGGTGAAAGTGGAGAAACTACTATGTTGGGTGGCCTTAAATTTAGCAATTTTGAGCCCTACAGATAATCAGTTCCAACTTCTGGCCGATTTTATCTCCTCACCTGTATCTTAAGCCTTGCCCCTCAGTAGATGAACTCCGAGCAACAACACCCGCAAAATCTACTTGGAAATCTCATAATTGTCCAGTATCATGTAAAACCAACATGTCTGAATTCCACTGTATTAGCAACCCGAGCTATGGTGCAAACCTAGAATGTCAATGCTCACTATCCAAATGATTAAAATTATTTGGGCTGTATGGAAGTCTCTGAGATTGACCTTCATATACACAAATGTTGTGTTCCCATCCGAGAATTCAAGCCAAAAAACTTCTTCCAATTGAAAATGATCAGTATCAGTATGCGGCGTAATGTAACGAAAGTAAACCGTAAGAGCAACGAAGATTTAAATGAAGAGTTGCTTGTCATATTGAGCTTAACTCAGTAAGTTTTTTGCTCAAATTTGTAGAGTTGCGCACAAAAATATCAAGTCAGGAAGCGTGCTTATTATAAAAAAAGGAAAATGAGCTCATAAGTTTAAATTACAAAATATTTCTTCCGAAGAATGTGAAGTTAATGGGAACCCTATACACATATGTGGTTGTCATATCATTCTCGAGATAATGCATTGCAAAACTAGCTTATTTTTACTGTTCTATTGAAAATCTTCCAAGTTGGGTTTCACAAGTGAAAATTACTACTAGGTGTATACAAAAGAGGTTACGGATGGGGACGACTTAGCGGTTTATGTTGATGCTGCATGCGGATCCTAAGGAAGATCTTGATGTGCCAAGAGGTGTACAAGATGCAGTATTAGAACGATCAAAAGCATGTATATCCAATGTTGATCCGTGGCGGATGCACTTCATAAGGTCTGAAATGAATGCAGAAACATTGTGTTCAGATATGGTTCTCTCGAACAACTTTAGGAGAAGAAAAATGAATTGGGTCGATTAAATCAGTTCTGGAATCAGGATCCAAAGAAAGTCTCTCATGCTGATATTAACGCCTTAGCTGCTAAAGTGTTAGGACTCGGTAGTCTTCACTGGAGGACCTGAAATACAAGCTCCTCTTGAAAACAAAAGTCTCAAATCTTCAAATCCGAAGGAAATCTTAATGAAACAATCTAAAGGAAAGTCAGGTATTTCACTGTACTCACCAATACATGTAATTGATGCTCTTGCACCATCTTGTTTGAGCAAAACCAAATTTTCACTAGAGCTTCTTTCTGTCACAAAACTACACAGACTTGCTTTGATTAATGGCATGAGGTGAATCTGCAAAAAAATCAACAATGTAGACGATATATGATGATGTGCTATTATCAATTCTAAAATTTCAAGTATGAAAACCAACGTAATGAAAACAAGCATACACATTTGAAATACCTTATAGTTTTTGTTTGGTCAAAGTCAAAGTGGACTAGGTGTGCGGTGTGCCCAAATGAACCTATACATGAAGTCAGATGTTGATTTCTTAAAAGAAAATTAAAAATTACTTTGGCTTCAGATGTCTGATAGCCTTTACCTCTACTAAAAATTAGAGTCAGATGTAATAAGTCCGAGTCTGATGAGTCATTTTGAATCAGAAAAATAAACAAGCGCTCACTTGCTATGGGATGTTTGGTAACCATTATTTTAATGGATTATCAGCTCATAATCCATTATGCAAATTATAATGGATTTCATATGCGTTTTGTAACCATTATAATAATTGATTATTTTAATCATAATTGAAAAAATTCATTAATTTTATAAATAGAAAAAAGTTGTTTTGAAAATTTATTATAATCCATTATTTTTCTAAAATCTCAAATTAAACTTTTTTTTTCTCTACTATTATGAGAGAGACCCAAAAACAACATAGGACTAAAAAAATATCTTAGATCATTGTTCTTTCCTCTCCTTTTTAAGATCATCATTCTAAGATAATCAATTATTTGGAAAAAATGTTTGGAAAAATTTATTTTGAAAATGATTATATCATAATCATTTATCAATTTATGATTATGTATAATCAAAAATAGATAATCATAAATTTTACCAAACAAGACCTATAAGAAAAGATTGGAACATAAATGTGTTCAACGCAGAAGAAGTAGCCATTCCTCAAGCAATTTCGATGGCCGAAGAGACTAGAAAACCCTTACAAATTTTTATGCTGACGGAGATCATAAAATGCATGATAGAACAGGTAACATTAATGTTCAAAGCTACGGAAGTTTGTTGCCTTGGCTACGTCTGAAATTCCAAAATGGATTATAAAGCTGACTACTGAAATTCTATTGCAACTCAAATTTGTGTTAGCATACCAAATTTCATTCACTGTCAAGAAGAATCTTTGCTTTGCTTTTTGAGAGGAAAAATCATAGTCACGTTAATGACGGATTCTCAATGCCTCCATACATGTGAAGAAGCTCCTGTAATAAATCCCCACATCTGCAGTAACCAATTAAGTGAGCACTAGAATTTCAGCATGACAACCATTATGAAAGTTATAAGACCAAATTTACCAAATGAGTTTAATTTTTTAAAAGTAAAACTACAAAATCAATCAACCTAATCGTTCGATTCATATGGAACAGCATTCATTCACAGCTTTCAAATAAAAAAACTGAGATGAAATAAGTCTGATTCATAGCTGCAGCAATCCTAAAGAGAGACAGCTTGAGTATAAGAAGAACAAAGTATGACAGATCCCCAAAAGATTCATATAGAGTGGAAGAGAACAGATAGAAGTGTCATTTGATTAACCCAATTGTAGACAAGAAACATGATCCTTCTAATTCTAGTATCTATTTATTTCTATAATGCTTCATAAAATCATCAAAAGTATTTCCAACAGCCTTTTGTTTAGTTGAAACAGATTCCGCAATTTGGCACTCTCAAAATCAGTTTTACACAGACAAGACACAACAACCAAACAAAACACTAATGAGTGGAAGATCTAACTACCATGATTGTCAAAGTAAAATGAATCAGTGTCAGATGTCTGGATAATATAGTAAGACACAACATGTAGTAAAATAAAATACAATGCCTTGAATAGCTGAATTAGTTAATAAGAACGATATAGCCAGCATGGCCGAATATCCAAGGATGTACATAGAGCAGGACAAAGAAATGAATGACTTTGAATAAGTTCATAAGAAGAAAAAATTGAAAGAAGAGGTTGTAAAAAGCAGAGCAGGACAAACAAATACACCTGATGCGCAAAATACCTATGACAATTCATATGAACATGCTTCGACGCCAGAATGAAGTTAGGGGAAACACTGAAACTGTAATTGAGATCTAAAATGATCCGGACGACATTCACGCACTCAGTGAGTTATGTGATCCAACACTAACTTACGGCTATAAAAAGTTAAACTGAATCCCAATCAGGCTCCTCAAACTTTCTAATCAAATCGTTCCAGAATTATCTGTTAATGCAATCTTAGCTAAAATCAACCAAGCGTCACCGAGAAGGTATACTGACACCCCATTATTCACTGAATACCCCCATACAAGCATAAACATTGTCATCAACCAATTATGCCAATGAAAATCTCCATATATAAAAGAGATCCACCACTGAATTCCCACACTTGGGATTACTAAAATTTCAGCATGACAACCAATATGAAAGCTATAGTACACAAGTAGATCAGTTCAATTACCTTGGAGTTGTGGTCAGAGAAATCATGGTGAAATCATTTCAGTGAGATATGAATCTGCTGGAGATTTAAATTACCATCCAAACACCATCACTTGGCCAATTTTTAGGAACGTCAATTCCACTAGTAATCTCTAGATTACAAAATTACCAAGCCACAGATTGCTGTAAGTGCAACTAAGATGAGAATCGATCTTGATATTACGTGGTTGTGAATACTAATTATGCTTGTAACCAAGATTTCCATACGCGGTTGTGAATACTAATTAACAAAATTACCAAGCTGAAAAACATCTCAAACTAAGTTTTTGAGAGGAGATATCATAATGCTCATTGGAATTCAAAGGAATTGATGTACCTCCACCGCATTCCCATACGAAATCACCATCTATCATCATCGATCTAGATCTAAATGCCATTTCTGGTTTAGGGTTGTTTGTGACGGCCAAGGAAAGAGGAGATGTGAATTATTTCATCTCATCTTTCCTCTTCGGTTGGGATAAGGATTTAGGGTTGCGTAGAGTTTAATGTTTGGGCTGGAGGGGTTTAGGATTCAGATATGGGTTTAATTGAATATCATACATTGTGGGCTTTTATATTGGTTCAAAATTTAACTTGTGGGATGAAGGCAGTTTTTGGGCATACAAATATTTTTTTATGGATATGGATGTCCAACGTATTTTCAAGGTTGCATCAGGGCCCAATCCGTATTCCGTTAGATTTTAAAAATCTCATCCGTATCCAACCCATTAGCGAACGGTCCTGGCATCCATCCGCAAAAATACAATTGACCCCGGTTAAATCCGCGGATTACGGATAAAATCTCACCCCTACCGAACACAATGGCGGAACTGGAAATGTTAGCAACCCTGGGCTTAACAACCTTTTTACCCCGGGCTTAAGCTTAAAAATAGAACTAAAAATTTTGGCCCAACATAATTAGGTAGTCAAGAAAATATGTATTTTGGTCATTCTTTTGTTGACACCCCTCAATTCAACGAGTTCAACCTGAGTTTGACGTCACCAATATTTCACCGCCTCTAGAAAACCGTAATAACCTGGCCTCAACCATTGGGCATAGTTCAAACTTCGAAGAATATTTCAGTAAATTGCTCAAATTCAATGGGTGTTTCGGTAAATCGTCAAATTAACTAGCCAAAACCCTGGAAACTCTTTTGATATCTAAGATAGAGAAAGAGAGTATGTAAACTGTTAAGTAACTAGAGTGTGGCCGGCGGCGTACAAGATACAGATGAGAGTTTGTCATTTTCAAAATCAGATGTGTCGGAGTCTTGCTTTACAAATACCCTGGTGTAGATCTTAGCAAACAATCATCATAAGGACTTACACTCTCAAAACTAGGTTGTGATGGAGGATGAGAATTTCAACTCAAAATGATGCTAAAATATCTTATTTATCACATCTACTGTGTATCCAACCATTCAGCATTTGCGAAATTTCTGATAGTGGTGGCGATGATTCTGCAGCTACCTCTATTTCAGAGATCAGCTGGAGTACTGAGAATATAACAAGCCAAAATTAGGTTTCAGAAATTGTTATTTTTGGGTAAGTTGCAGGAGGAATTGATATTTTAAGTTACATTTACTTTATGTGCAAATGTTGTTAGTGTTTGATGCTTTCAATAATCTGTATGCAAGACTTTTTTAGTGTTGTATTACATGATCTAATATATCTTGATGCTAGCTATTTACGCCTGAATTTTACATGTGCCTGATTTTTTTTTTCTTAGATTTTTTTCTGTTCAAAGTGATTCCTATTATACATGCCAGTATATAGATCCTAGTATGACCAAGATAATACGTAGCTTACGGACACGATACGGATCATTAGCATGTGATTTGCGCTTTGATTAGTGATTGATTTGAAAAAGGTCATGCAATTCTGCAACCTATTTATCTTAGTTCTTTGGCCGAGTTAACCAAAACCCACCAATCACTCTTTTCTCCCCATTCTGACCAAAAATCAAGTTCAATATGGACCATTTTAACCCAAATTTTACATCATCAAATGAAAAGTTACTGTGATTCAGAATTTGCTTCGTGAATCAAAACAGGCCCCGAAATCCAAAATTTGCAACTTCACTCTAATTTTTTTCACAGTAGTTCAAAATTTGTCAGGTGGTTCATAATCCGTTTGCACAGCAGATGGATCTTTGGCTCCAGTAATTGGAGAACAATCATTAAATCTTACTGATACATTGAGTCTAGATTCGGTTTTAGTCGTTCCCTCTCTAAGTTATAATCTATTATCAGTTTCCCAAATTACTAAAGTCTTATATTGTGTTGTTATTTTTTGGCCTAATTCTTGTGTGTTTAAGGACATCCGAACACGGCGAACTATTGGATCTGGGGTTAGAAGAGGAAAGCTCTACTATCAAGATTTGGCGTCAAAAATTTCAGAAAGATTATCTAATGCTTTAGCTGTGAATGGTACTCAGGGGGAGAAGGAGAAATCTCAAATTTGGTTATGGCATAGATGGTTAGGGCATGCTTCTTTTGGCTACTTAAAAAGTTTATTTCCTAGTCTATTTTCAAAGGTTGATGTTTCTAGTTTTCAATGTGAAGAATGTGAACTAGCTAAAAGCCATCGTACTTTGTTTCCATCAATTTTAAATAAAAGTCCTATTCCATTCATGATTATTCATTCGATGTTTGGTGCATCTAAAGTTAACACTCTTGGAAGCGCACGATGGTTCGTCACCTTTATTGATGATTGCACTAGGATGACATGGGTTTGCTTGATGAAATCAAAAGATGAAGTGAATAATTTATTTCAGAGGTTTCACAAATTAGTCAACACACGATGCAATAAAAAGATTCAAGTTCTTCGAAGTGACAACGGAGGCGAATATTTAAGTCCGATTTTCAACATTATTTAAGAGAATGTGGTATTGTTCATCAGACAACTTGTCCTAATACTCCTCAACGGGAATGGGGTATTATTTGAAAGAAAAAACCGTCACTTGCTTGAAGTTGTGCGTGCTTCATTAATATCAGCTCATATGCCGTTAACTTATTGGGGTGAAGCTCTTACCTCTGCAGCATATTTGATCAACCGCACCTTCCAAAGACTATCATTTTTCAGACACCATTTCAAGCTCTCACCGAGGCAACAGTTCACCAATGGGTTCCAAACTTGCCACCACGATATTTGGTTGTGTAGAATTTGTGCACTTACACAAGAACCAACGGAGCAAGTTATCTCCCGATCTTTAAAATGTGTCTTCGTGGGATATGCGCAAGTCGAAAGGGTATAGGTGCTACCATCCTCCAACTAAATGAATGTACATCACATTGGATGTTAAGTTTCACGAACACGTGATGTATTACTAGAAGTCTGAACTTCAGGGGGAGTATGAAAAAGAAATTCAGACTCTTGACTATGAAGAAGACATAATCTAAGAAGATGTTGTTCTTCATATTCCAAAAGAACATAAAGTTAGTGGGGAAGAAATTAACACAGATGGTGAAATTGAAGCTATAAATGAAGTTGAAAAAGATAATGCAGATGGATCAGAAGATAATGCAGATGAAGTTGAAGAAGATAATGATACATCACCAACCCCAATCCAACCCGTTGAAGATGTTCTTGAACCTGCAAAGAAACAATTGCGAACGTCGGAATAGAGGTATCCTAAAACTATGTATGAACCGATATTTCATCAAAAGCTAAATATCCCATGAGTAATTATGTCTCTAATCACCAAATGACAGAATCAAATAAGTCATTTGTGAATCAATTATCTACGTAGTTATTCCTAACGGCGTGCATGAAGCATTATCGATCCGAAATGGAGGAATCTATGATCGATGAGATGAAATCCTTACAAGAAAATAATACTTGGGACATGGTTGAATTTCGAAAGGAAAGAAAGTCGTGGGATGTCGCTGGTTTTTACAGTCAAATACAAGGAAAATGGTGAAATTGAACGCTTTAAGGCAAGATTGGTTGCTAAAGGTATAGCCAGACTTATGGTGTAGATTATAATGAGACATTCGCACATGTAGCTAAAATGAATACAGTGCAGTCTTGTTGTCTCTTGCTGCAAATTTGGGTTGGCCATTGCAACAGTTTGATGTCAAGAACGCCTTTTTACATGGAGATTTGTCCGAAGAAGTGTATATGCGGCTTCCACCGGGAATGATGGAGTCGAGTTGCATAACGGAAAAGTTTGTAGGTTAAACAAGTCATTGTATGGTCTCAAACAATCTCAGGAGCGTGTTTTGGAAGATTTACCAAGTCTATGAGAGCATTTGGTTATCGCTTGAGCAAATTCAGATCATACTTTATTCTTAAAAAGAAATCGAGGTAAGATTACAACTTTAATCATATATGTAGATGACATGATAGTTACAGGAGATGATCCAGAAGAAAGAAGGCTTCCAAAATTATCTATCAAGTGAATTTCGATGAAGGATCTTGCTTCTTTAAAATACTTCCTTGGAATTGAAGTATCTCGATCAACGAAGGAATATTCTTGTCCAAAGAAAATATGCCCTTGATTTGTTGGAGGAAAGCAGTGTATGACAGCATGTCAACCTGTAGATACACCAGTAGAGCCAGGTTTGAAATTATGTTCGGATGGAAACCAAGTACCTGTTGATAAAGGAAGATACCAAAGGCTCGTGGGTAGACTAATGTACTTGGAACATACAAGACCCGATCTTGCATATGCATTGAGTATTGTTAGTCAATTCATGCATAATCCTGGAGAACCACATATGAATGCGGTAATGCGAATCCTAAGATACCTGAAGTCTGCTCCAAGAAAAGGGATCTTGTTTAAGAAAGGTCAAGACTTCAAAAGTATGGAGGCATATACTGATTCTGACTATGGTGGGTCATGTGATGATATGAGGTCTACTTCAGGATATTTTACCTTCGTTGGGGGTAATCTTGTTACATGGAGAAGAAAAAAACAAGGAGTTGTTTCACGATCAAGTGCAGAGGCTGAATGGCGAGGTATGGCGCTGGGTATCTGCGAAGTTATGTGGTTAAAACGTCTCTAAATCTGAATTGGGGTATCCTCTAGGAAACCAATTCGTTTGTACTGCGATAACAAAGCGGCGTGTGATATTGCACACAATCCAGTTCATCATGATCGCACAAAACATGTGGATATAGATAGGTTTTTCATTAAAGAGAAGTTGGATAATGTACAGGTAGCTGATATTCTAACTAAAGAAGTTCCAAGTAAAATATTTCTGAAGTTTGTTGGCAAGCTAGGCATGAGCGACATATATGCACCAGCTTGATGGGGAGTGTTATAATTACCTCTAAACATGTTCTAAACATGTAGATTATTCTAGAAACAAAGAATATAAGGTAAGCCTCCATAGGCATAGTTGTTAGCCTCCAAAGGCATAGTTGTTAGCCTCCATAAGCATAGTTGTGAGCCTCCAAAGGCATAGTTGTTAGCCTCCATAGGCATAGTTCTCTTCTTCTCTTTGTAAGCCTATAAATAGGCATTTGTAGTATCATTTGTAATCATCCAAAAATATCAAAAACATTGTATTCTTGTTATCTAAACACTCAATCAATGAATCTCTCTATTTTGGTTCAATCTTGATAGCATCATCACTAGAAAGAAGATTGTATCGTCTGCAAACAAAAGGTGTGACAGTTGTGTTCCATTTGGCTTGAATTTGGAACCTTTGTATAACCCATTAAATCCAAGTTTTTTTACCGTCTTGCTAGTCCCTCCATAACCATAGTAAAAAGAAAGGGGGATAGAGGGTCTCCCTGTCGCAACCCTCTAGTACTCTTGAATTGATTCCCAGTTGTCCCATTGAGGATAATAGAGAAGTGTGCAGTCGATACTAGAGTCTTGATCCACCTTATCCATTTCTGACCCATTCCCGTTTTGCTCATGATAATGTCTAAAAATCCCTATTTACTTTGTCATATGCCTTCTCAATAACCAATTAGAACATCCACCCATTCGAGCCCTCCCTTATCTTAGAATCAATGCATTCATTTGCCAATAATATACTATCTATGATTTGTCTTTTTTGCACAAATGCAGTTTGTGTATTCGAAATAAGATGGGGAAGTACCTTTTTAGGAGTAGACAACAGGTTCCCAGTATAGACACAAGAATATTTGTGACTCAGTTATAGAGAAGATGGAGAAGAAACTACAAGCTTGGCATGGGTGTTTTTTATCTTATGGTGGTAGATTGATTTTAATCAAAAGTTTTTTTAGCACACTTGTCATATATCTCATGTCAGTTTATTCGATGTCGGCGTCAGTCGAGAAAAAACTTCACAAGATCATGCGGAACTTTCTATGGGGTAGTGACACAAACAAGAAGAAATATGCTTTAGTTTCATTTGAAAAGGTGTGTATGGAAAAAGAATATGGTGGTCTTGGCATTAAACAGTTGCGGGTTATGAATGATGCGTTATTGTGCAAATAGTGCTGGAGGTTTACAAATGAAGAAGAATCACTGTGGAGAGTCCTTACGGCAGAAAAGTACGGGCTTACGAAGAATAAATGGGATATCAAGAATATCAGATCATTATATGGTAGTTCGGTTTGGAAAGGTGTCAACATGAGATTGGAAAAATTCAAAGAGGGTATCATATATTGCATTTGCAAGGGAGAAAGGACTCTATTCTGGACAGATCAGTGGATCGGCGATCTCACGCTTCAGATAGAATTTCCCAATCTGTTCAGAGTATCAAGGAAAAAAGACGGCAACATTGAGAAGTTCTACTCTATAACTGACGACAACATCAATTGGAATTTAGATTTAAGAAGAAGAATTACTGATGAAGAGATTCAGGAAGCGGTGAGACTTACAACACTTTTGGAAACAGTAGTTATCAGTGACGCTGAAGATAAAAGGGTTTGGAAACACACGAAAGATGGGATTTTCACTGTTCGATCTTGCTACAAAGTATTGTTTCATTAAGAAAATATGGTGTTTCCTCATAGGGATGTATGGAATAGTAAGGTACCATCTAAAGTAACTTTTTGCACTTGGTTGGTACACCACAATTCCATTCTTGCCCGGGATGTACTTAAAAAGAGAGGTCGATGCTTGAAAAATAGATGCAACGTGTGTAAAAGGGAGGAAGAAACTATTAATAATTTATTCTTGAATTGTACTGAGGCAACCGAACTGTGGAGATACTTCTACAAATATTTCGGAGTGGATTGGGTTCAGGGAAGAGATATTAGCTTGGTATTTCTTGAAACAAAAACTAGAATCTTCACAAGAAAAGGAACTTTTATATGGAACTTGCTTCCATTTGCTATTTGTGGGGAATTTGGTATGAGAGGAACCAAAAAACTTTTAATGATAAGGAAATCCTTGTATCCAATCTCATTTTGGAAATCAAAGCCGATATACTGGGATCAGCCAACAGGAGTGTTAGATGGAGTACACTTTGAAGACCTTGCTCTTAGATGGGAGGAACTAGTAAGAGAGTGAAGATTTGAGTGCTTATAATGGACTGCACTACGGATTATTCATTTGATCATGATGTTTGTGTTCTCATGATCAAATAGTCAACCTCTTTATTTCTCTCTCCTGCTACAGTAAAAATATCATTTGACTGTAGCATTATTCCAGTCGAGATTTTTTGTGATTCTGTGATTCATGAAACGTGAATTTTCTTTGTGATTCGGTTATTATATCCATTTGTGATTCCGTGATTCTATATGTTTGTGTTTCAGTACGTTTGTAATTCTATCCGTTTGTGATTCGGTGATTCCGTGGTTCAATCCGTTTGTGATTTTCCATCGGTGATTCGGTTATTCCGCCTTAATTTGTGTTTCAAGTATTGGGTTTATGCTTGTTCGTAACCTTGAGGTCCAAAGTATTTAGATTTTGCATCGGTGTTTTCTTAAGCAAAATTGTGTTACCTAATTAACGCACATGAAGTGTTTGAAGAAATTTCTGAATCAGTTGAGCAACAGCACGGGGCTTGCAGTTTGCTGCATTTCTGCTCCTTTTTTCATGGCAAGGGAAAGTTAGCCTTCTTCACCCATCGAAGACTCTTCTTCTCCTTCAGCCGTTATTAATCCCTTAGATGAATCAACTTTCCATTGTCCTTTTAGGATTTTTGATGGTTTCCGGGATGGGGTTAGGGGTAGAGGATTCACTCGAAGTTCTCTAATTAACCATATTCATGATCGACATTCTGGTTCTGACGAGAGCGGGGTGTATCTCGAGCACGTATTGGTAATGATGCTGACATTTATGATGCTTGGGAGGTTGGTCTAAGGCACCTGCAGATGTGGTTATGCAGTGATTGTATGCACCTTCGTGCTTGGAGCCGTCCTTGTCGTGATCATGGTGATACTATTGCGGGTCCACTGGTTGTAAATAATGCAACATTTTTTATTCATGGCATTCTCAAACCTTGCATAGGTTACCTGGACGTAGGAATTGAAGTTATTGATGAGGATGCGAATGTCCTGACCTTGGAAGTGCTAGACGCAATTTTTCAGAAACAGGTACAGACGACTGCTAGCATTCCTCCATCGTGCAGGCTTAACTTCTCCATAACCCTGAAAGCGACGATAGACAAGATTCTGGATAAGCCTACTGATTTAACATCTTGGATCAAATTGTTGTTATTACCTAGCTGCACTCTAACTCTGTACACCCCCAAAAATACCATTGAAGGGAGATCTTATAATAGAAGGAGATTACAGGCTAATAACATAAATCGGGCCTTGACTCTGTAGAGGGAGACAAATGTCTGCCTTAAATTAGCACGGAAGTTGTTGGATCCATCGGGACAAGATAGTAGACAACATACTCAAGGCACTAAGAGAAAAAAAACAAATCTTCAAGCTTGTAAGAGAAAGTTAGCCTCAGGGCACTATGCAACGGCCGTGCGTATTATATCTTCCAGTGGTGTCGCACCAACTACACTGGTAACATTGGATGAACTCAGTCGTATGCACCCTGCGGCTGAACCACCTAGCATACCTTCAGAACCCATTAATGGAGCGGCGGTTTATGTGGATGCTAAGGCCGTCTTAGGCACGATTAGGAGTTTCCCAGAGGGACTTCTTGTGGGAGGGACCAGTCAGAGCCCCACTTGAAAGATGCTCTTAGTGGGGCGGCGACTGCTGTTGCTGACGAACTACTAACATCTATGGCAGGAGTCGTTAACTTATGGTTGGCAGGTAGATGCCCATCTGTTCTGGGTGAGTTTCGCCGATTACTCCATTAACTCTATTGCTCAAGCCAGGAGGTGGACTAAGGCCAATAGCGAGGGAACGGTTTGGAGGAGGATGTGTTCGAAGTTGGCGGTGTCTGCGGTGAGTAAGGAAATGGCCGTCTACTTGGGTAATCATCAATTCGGAGTGGGTATCCCCGGCGGAGGAGAAGCAATTCTGCACTCGGCCAATAGGTTACTCGAGTTGAAAGGGAGACAGGGGAATATGACCATGTTGTTAGTTGATTTCACCAACGTCTTTAATTTAGTTGACAGGAGCAATCTGATCAGGGATGTGCGGAGCAAATGCCCAAGTATCGCTTTATTATAATGAATTCAATTTATCTTCGGCATTGGGGGTTCAGCAAGGTGACCCTTTTGGACCTTTATTATTTTCTCTAGCGTTACATCCGTTGGTTTGTATGATTTATTCGCAATACAAGCTTGACCTACAAGCATGGTACTTGGATGATGGAACTTTGGTAGGAGATACGCTAGAAGTGTCGAAGGCTTTAAGCATTATTCAATCGGTAGGCGACAGCAGAGGGATTGATCTTAACATCAAGAAGACTGATATTTTTTGGCCTACTGTTGACCCTAGGGGTTTAGCCGATAACGTTTTTCCCTCGGACATCGGTAGGCCTTCTAGAGGGGTGAAACTGCTGGGCGTCCCGGTTATCCTATATCTTAAGTTCAGCAGCGATCTAATACAAGCTAGAGCCGACAAAACAATTCATCTAATGGAAATTGTGAAGAAACTACAAGATCGTCAATGCGAGCTTCTTCTGTTACGCAGCTGCGCTGGGGTGTCAAGATTGTATTTTTCTATGAGGACTGCCAGCCCCTTGGCATTACTTCAAGCTAAATCCTTATTTGATCAACGTTTGATGCTCTTTTTGAGACACATTGTCACAGGAGATGGCGCTGGCTTCGGACGACTGCAACAACGTCTCTCCACCTTGCAAATGAAATATGGGGGTCTCGGTGTCTACACAATTGAAGATACCAGCCATTTGATCTATATCACATCATGTTTTCAGACTAGGGGCTTACAAGAGACCATGCTAAAGGTTTCCTATGATGAAGTGCTTGGCGCGTGCATCAAGCGAGCTTTGAATAATTTCCTAGAGGTATGTGGTTTGACTACTTCTACCTTCAACATAAATAATATTTCCCCACATCCGATGCGTTCGTTGGCAGTGTTATATTTTGATGTTGTGAAGAAGCAGATTCCGTCACAGTTCTTATGGAAATTCCACTTTGGAAGAAGCCATCTCCAGGAGTTTTGATTAATTGTGGTAATCAAGCTACAATCTATAATGTCTCTAATAAGACTTATAATGGAAAGTGTAGACATGCGAGTCTCAGACACCAAATGGTTAGGCAACTACTCAAGAGGGGAGTGGTTACGGTTAACTTTATTGAATCAAAGAGGAATTTGGCAGACCCATTCACAAAAAGTCTACCAAATTCAGTGGCTTCAATAAAATGTAATGAAATGGGACTAAGGTCTGTGAAGGAAGGTTGATCTCCCATAGCAGAAACCCAACCTATGTTTTGAAAAGGATAAACAAGGTTCAATGAGGTACCAACAAGTTATGGCTGTAGATTATGGAGCACTAACATAAAACTTCCCATTTCAAGTTAGTGCTGGTTTTTTCTGCAAGAAAATAGGATGGATGTAAATCCTTAATGAGTCTGTGATTAATAAAAGGTGTCTCGCAGAAACACCTTCGAGACTTACCTATATGAGTATGGAAATGTGGGCCGTTTCCTAAGAGAAGAAGACCGTTCTCTAAAGAAGACTCATGAATAAGGATATAAGCACAAGGCCTTTATAGTGATTGGCTACAGAACACATGATTTATGGAATCAATATGTGTGGAGACTCCGGTTTTATCATAAGGGATACTTGGTTCAAGACTAGTTTCACCATAGAATCTCGATAAGGCTTTGAGTTTCTTACACTAAGTGAAGGTTCAAACCCAGAAGGTACGTATCATTTATGTATTGGTTTCAACGATGATGCTTAGTCTCAATCGTGCTAGAACTACGTTGGCTTGATCCCACTCGGGTACGTAGGCAGTCACTTGATGATGCAGTCGCTCCGATTTAAAAGTTTTTTTTAACTTTGTTTTATGGTTTTTGAAAATAGGGGGAGAATGTTGGAATATTTTCAATTGCGCTACGAAGGGGGGTCCTAGGGGGCAACGCCCCCGGAATAATTTTTTGATACATAACTGTTTGGACCGTTAGAAAACGTTTCCAGAAAATTCTAAATCCAACAGACACCATTAATGTCTGTTGATGAAGGGACCTGACGTTTCGTGAAGAGAAACTTGTACATTTCCAACAGACGTGAAAAACCCTATAAGTAGCATCTCCCAGTCGTTTTCATATCAATCGGAAATCTCTTCTGTTTTCTTTCTTAAACAAAGCATCATCAGAATCTGTTTTACATGTGTTCTTGATTGGGTCAAGGGGTGCAAACCTTGAATCCAATTTCCGGTTGTAGGGATTTCATTGTATCCTGAAGGCAGTATTTCACATACCTGTTGCAATCTCCAATTCGTTGGGAGGGTAGAAATATTTGTCTAAAAGAAATCATCCAGAGCCTTGAAAGTTTTAGAGTACAACCACAATATGTTTCTGTTTTTCATCTCCATTGCAGCCCAGTAATTTCCAACAAGATCAGTGGCTTACCTGTTGTTTTGAGATTCAATTTTGGGTTCCCAACTGTCCTTGAATTGATTTTGCAAATGACCGTGTTTGTTTTGGCATTCACCGTTCCGTCGGTATGGATTATGGAATGTAAGTAGGTGGTCCTCATAGAATTTTCTATTCCGGTGAGTGGTTGATATTATTTTTTTTGTTTCTGTTTCGGTCCAGTAACACCTTTTCTACAAAGATCGATAATCTTTTTCCTTTTAGGTTTGGGATCGACTGCAGGCTGTTGGTTTACTATATCCATGGCGTGCTTTCTCTTCACTGTCGCCTCCATCTGATGTTGTTGTTTATGTCTGTCCAGTATTGTAGAGAACAAACTAATGAATTTTCAGTGATTATAATCTGCAAGGAGAACAAACTGTAGAGAAAGATAATTGTGAAGGGCAATCTTTTAACACTAATTGACCAAGAGGAGTGTCCTTTCCCTGATTTTCAAACACAATGACCAAGAGACGCAAATTGAATGAACGGACGTGACGATTAATAGTTTTCATTGAAGTAACCTATCGGTTTAATGGGAAATTGTTCCTCATCGGAAAAGTAACAAATCGGTCAGTATTGTCCACGTGGCTTACTTGAACTGGACAGAATGTGAGAGGTGTTGTGGAGTCGCCACGTCAGCCAAAACATTCTCCTTTATATTAAGAAGAATTCATTATGAAACTTGGGAATTTCAATGACCCATGAATGACGAATTCATCAAGTTTTCAACTTGATTTCATATTGTTCTTTTGGTGAAGTTGACAATGGTTTTCTGTGGGGAGTAACATGCTAGTGATTGCTGGATCCCACAAGCCCAGCCATATGGACCATAAGGTGCCTACAGCTTCTTTGTCCAGGTAGTATACTACAACACTCTTGATTTTTCTGTCTATTAAAATCATAATGGTAGATTGATAGTTTATCAGTGACCTACAAATAAGTTGAGATTGGTTCGTTTGTTTTTAATAAATCTCAATCGGTAGCCAAATAGGTTGTCCTGCTATGCACAAAGGAGGAGGAGACGACGTTAACACGACATTAAGAAGTTTTCACCTATTGCATACCACAATTGGGAGTCCGTTGAAAATGTGAGACTGTTGTTGAGAAAATACCTTCTTCCATATCACTTAAAGGTTCATAGTCAAGTAAATTAGTCCTTTGATCGGTGAAAAACAAACACGACCAGAGCTCTCTCTGACCAAGTGTAAACTGGAGCTTTTGTATCCCTCCTTAGTGCTTTCACATAATTGGCATGCCTAATCCTGCTTGCTTGCCTAGTAACATCGAGAGATCCTATACTTGGGTAGTAAATATTGGAAGAGTGGAAGCTGACTTTGATGGTTTACTTAAATCTTCGCCAGTGTAGAGGATGGATAAGACACAGGTGTAGAAACTCTGATTAAATAGGCCTAGTGATGATAATGCTTATCAGTTGCTACTATTTTCTGAATTTATCTCCCTGTATTTTTTTGTTAAAACTTAGTGCTACTTGCAAAGTCATCCCTATTTTCCATGCCAATATAGATCATTTTCTGACCAAGATAATGTATATTGCTAGGCGTACAGTGTACATCCCCACATTGTTGTATGGGTGTGTGTTAGTGATTGGTTGTTGGTTAAACTACTGAAATATGCCAGTGACATTTGGTAATCCTATTTTTCTAAATTACTGTTATGTACGTGGTTTGCATATGATTTCTCCTTCCAAGAGTAAGTTTATCCATCTTGTCGAGATTTTTCCACATCTACCGGGGTGTCAATTGACGTTTTCGATAAGTGTATGTACGAACAGCAGGGGAGCTGAATTTCCCATATAGAAGAGGCAAACCATACACATGTATCACGGTCAGTCGTTTGAATTGTAATGAAATGTACACGGGCATCTAACGGCTGGAATGTATTTTATGATTGACTCCTAGTACGCAAAATCGACAGTAGGTTAAATCGTAATTACTCATAATCAGCCTTAATTTTCCATTATAAGACCACCATAAAATGATGATGTTGAGCTACTGGAATGCAAAATTGCAATCCTTAAAGAGGAGTCGAATGAGAAAAAAATATCTATCCTAACCTAACAGTCTTAGGTAGAAGCAATTCAAGAAATGGTAAAAAGGGTATTCATTACTGTGCTCCTCTTAATAGAAGTGCATTCCCAAATTGTTTCCAGGCCATCATGGTGAAAAACTTCTCACCCACTGGTGGTCTGGTGTTTAAACACACTTCATTTCCGGGAGATACAAAAACCACGATAATATGAAAACAGGGAACATCCTACTAGATTTTACTGGTGACGATGGATGTTTCCGATGCGTTTGTCGACAACCAGGAAACAAATTATAAATTAATTACACCAATTTGCTAGTGCTGTATTGAATTATGGAAAAATAGCCAAAATGCCCCAATTTAGATGGCATGGTTGGAAAAATGCCCATAAACCTAAATGTTCTAAGTGGTTTATTGAATCTTCTAAGTGCAAATTTTGGGTGACAATACTTTAATCCGGATAAGTGGTTTATTGAATCACATCGTACATTCAAGAAAAATAAGTGGCGATGACAGAAGTAATGAACATGAACACAACAAAATTGAATGAACAAGAAAACATACAAGGCCCGAACACTTTTTTTTTTAACATTTTTCTTTTTATACTAGAAATTACAGAGCAGGTTCTACTAACTCAATCTTCTTCCCATTTCATTTCTCTATGGATTGGGGCATTCTTTAGCTAAATTATTTTATTTATTTTTTGGAAAGTCCAGTCCACGACTAGTGGAACCTCTTCTGAACCTCCCCCATGCAATTATGCAAAAAATGAATGCATGGCCACAACAGATATATCCCAACACAGGCCCTGCCCCATCGGCGAACAAATCTAGAACCCATGCGCACTGTCCAAGATTCGTACTGGGAATAAATTTAACCGTTGTATCAAGCACGCCGTCTATAACACATGTAGGTTAACAACTGCGTTCAGCAAAAGAATACGTCGTAGACGTTGGATCAATGTAACAAAATTGAAAGGAACGGTTATAAATTAACCCTAAATTTATTTTGGCAGATCTCTTACCCTTACAAATAGTAGGGTTTTATCCTATCTAAAGTGTGCCGCCTCTAGAAGAAAGTGAGAAGGCAAATAAATCCCAAATCCTCAAATCAAACCACAACAGTTCCTGATTCACTAAAAACCATAGCGGCAGATCTAGATTTCAACTTCATTTTTCAATTCTTCAAAACAGGAATCAAATTGAGGCTAAAATGGAGTCATCAAATGAGATCACACATCACTCAGAAGAAACGGTATTCAATCATCCACAAGAAGAAGAAACATTATATGATGAACAACCTATCGAAGAAGAAGAAACAGATCATTCACCAGTCGAAGAAGTTAGATTGGTAGTACCGGAAACCGATGACCCTTCTTTCCCAGTAATGACATTTAGGGTATGGGTTCTTGGTACACTTTCCTGTACCATTCTAATATTTATGAATACCTTCTTCACTTACCGCAGGCAACCGTTAATAATATCAGCGGTTTTGATGCAAATCATAGTCCTACCAATTGGTAGATTCATGGCTAGGTACTTCCAAAAAGGAATATATCAATTCTAAGAAAAAAAATTAGTTTAAATCCAGGAACTTTTAATATGAAAGAACATGTTATTATCACAATCTTTGCAAATTGTGGTGTTTCAAGTGGTGGTGGTGATGCTTATTCTATTGGTGCTATTACTGTCATGAAAGCTTATTATAAACAAAACATGAGCTTCCTTTGTGCTCTTCTTATTGTCTTGACTACTCAGGTATTTTCATTCCTTGTCTTATTTTTCTTTTTCTTTGATTTCCGCTTTGATTTTGTGCATATTATCTTAATCTTCTTTTGGTTTTTCGATATTATTGTATTTAACTAGCTTAATTGCAATAATTGTACTTTTCTGCAGATATTGGGATATGGATGGGCAGGGTTGTTGAAGAGGTATTTGGTTGATCCAGCTGAAATGTGGTGGCCATCAAACCTTGCTCAGGTTTCTTTGTTCAGGTAGTTGAATCACAACCAGGTTCAAACTGGTGACCTCTTGATCTGCAGTTAAATGCTCTACCATATATGAGAAGCTTTATAAAGAATTCATGTTTTATTTTTAGATCTGTTCTTTTTTGCTCATATAATTCTAAATATTTTATCACATTTAAAAGTTACTAACTGTAATTATTACTAATTCACAGAGCACTTCATGAGAAGGATCCAAATTCCAGGGGCCTAACAAGAATGAAATTCTTCCTCATTTTCATGGCCGCAAGTTTCGCGTACTACGCATTACCTGGTTATCTTTTCACAGTCTTGAGTTTTTTTTCTTGGGTGTGTTGGGTATGGCCCCATAGCATTACTGCTCAACAGATTGGATCTGGTCAAAATGGACTAGGTATAGGTGCTTTCACTCTTGATTGGGCTGGAATTTCATCTTACCATGGAAGTCCACTTATTACACCATGGGTTTCAATTCTCAATATTGCAGTTGGATTCATTATGTTCGTTTACATAATCATTCCTATCTGTTATTGGAAATATAATACTTTTGATTACAGAAAGTTCCCTATGTTTTCAAATAAACTTTTCACTTCTACTGGTCAAATATATGATACCCACAAGATCCTTACACCACAATATGCTCTTAATGTAATGGCTTATGAAAATTATGGCAAATTATATATCGGCCCTTTATTCGCTCTTTCAATTGGATCCGGATTTGCAAGATTTTCAGCTACTATCGTTCATGTTGCGCTCTTTCATGGCAGGTATATACATATATTTTACTTGTTCATCCTATGTGGTTCATTCTAAAGTTAGAAAACCTCGCATCAAATTATTAGTATTTGGTCATGACTGACTTGGAATCTTGCAGTGCCATTTGGAAACAGAGTACATCAGCATGGAAAAATGTGAACGTGAGACTGGACATACATGCAAAACTAATGAAGGCTTACGAAGAAGTTCCTCAGTGGTGGTATCTCATTCTCTTGGGAGGAAGCATTGGTTTGTCTCTCTTAATGTCTTTCATTTGGCCAGAAGATATTCAGCTTCCTTGGTGGTGGATGCTTTTCGCCTTGGTGTTGGCTTTTATCGTTACCTTACCCATTGGAGTCATTCAAGCAACTACCAACCAAGTATTCACTTCCAATCTCTTTAAGATTTCCCCTTTTTCCATTCATTTACAGTACACAAAATAAGACATCAGTAAAATCAAATGTTGCACTAACTATTGGATGTGATTTTGGTTATGTTGCAACAACCCGGATACGACATAATAGCACAATTTATGTTTGGCTATATCCTAACAGGAAAACCCATTGCAAGTCTTCTTTTCAAAATATATGGCCGTATTAGTACTGTTCATGCACTCTCATTTTTGTCCGATCTAAAACTTGGTCACTACATGAAAATTCCACCTAAGTGCATGTACACCGCGCAGGTATGAAACTTAAAACATCTCAGAAATAAGGCAATGTTATATTGTGTGCATAATATAAAAGATATACTAACTTAAGATGTCTTTATGATGAAGCTTGCTGGAACAACTATAGCTGGTATTGTCAACCTGGGAGTTGCATGGTGGATGCTTGAGAATATCGAAAACATATGTGACGAAGCTGCTCTGCCTCCAGGTAGTCCATGGACTTGTCCAAAATACAAAACCACCTTCAATGCTTCTGTGATATGGGGTCTAATTGGACCAGAGAGATTATTTGGACCTGGGGGAATGTATCGAAACTTGGTGTGGTTATACCTGGTAGGAGCTGTTTTGCCGGTACCAATTTGGTTGATGAGCAAAATCTTCCCCGAGAAGAAATGGATTCCGTTGATAAATATACCGTTGATATGTTATGGATTCGCTGGCATGCCTCCAGCAAGCCCTACAAACATTGCTTGTTGGCTAATCACAGGGATGGTATTCAACTACTTTGTGTTCAACTACAAAATACAATGGTGGCAGAAATACAACTATGTTTTGGCGGCAGCATTGGATTCTGGGACAGCCTTCATGGGCGTGTTCTTGTTCGTCGCACAACAAAATCAGAAAGTGAATATAAAGTGGTGGGGAACCGAAGTTGATCACTGTCCCTTAGCTACTTGCCCAACTGAACCTGGTATTGTGGTTGAAGGGTGCCCAGGTTTTAAGTAAGTAGGTTAGTAATACTTTGGATGATCAATGAGCTCAAAGTGTGCTGGAAGCTTTATTTTTGAATTGTAGTAAGAATAGGTTTAGTGAAGTGAAGCAGAGTCTTCGCCTTGAACATTGATTATCTGTTAGGTTTGATTATATTTGTTTTCAAGTAAAAGTTATGGTTTTGACTTTACAATTCATCCCTAATATTGCTAACCTAAATAGAACTGAACGTTTGTCATTAAATTGTCAAATTTCTTCTAGTATTTGTTGCCTTTTTACAACTTTAATAGTGATACAATATCAAGCAATACAACCCATCCAAATTAACATGGCAACTTGGAATAAGTTAACTCGTCGTATGGGTGTCCCTTGTTTGTAGAATCGTTTGCATGGTTTACACTGCAGCCAGGTTAAAGGGCTTCCAGTATCCATAAGAGAATAGGTCGATGTACCAATTTCATAGCTATATTCGGACAGGAATCCCTCCAATGGTAGGTAATTCCGGACAAAGTAACTTTTACGGTGAAGTTACGAGTTCGCACAGGGTCTCGGAACAGCAGGATTCGTGTCTGCAGAATAATATGGTGAATCGAACATGTAAAAAGAAAACGGGGTACTGTGAACCCCCATGGTGTAATGAATATTTGAATTCTGATAACGAGTCACTTTTATTAGTGTCTGTCCATGACCAGCTCACAGACTTGCCAAAAGGACATTTTTTTACCAATAACAATTGCAAAGGGCATTCTCAATCAAGCCTGAAGTCATTGCCGAGCTAAGGAAATACTCTTTCCATACTTTACTGCCATTTTTCTAAGGAAATTACAATTTGTAATCACTGGATTTCTCGACACCATATCAATACAGTTAACTAGTCAACTTACAATTTTTCAGCAACAGATGAGCAGCTCTTAGAATGTATGCTCTGTCATGCCTCATCTTCCAACCATTTGTCGGCAGTGAGCAGATAGGGTTGCCTTGTCTTTAGCTTCAGATTATACTTGCTTAGTATACCCCAGGCACATATGCATCACAGGCGCGAGATTTTCAACTCCTGCACTACTCTTATCGGCTGCAACTGGCAATAAAATTAAAGCCTAATAAGTACTTGGAAACCACAGATTCAATACACAACGAGAACCTCATTGAGCCTAATCCCAGAAAATAAAGTGCCAAATGTGGGGTAATATCTCATAAGGCCACGGTTCGGGTAGGGCTAGATAGTCCATGTGATGCTGAAGAGGACTAATTCAAGTCAGTATTTGCCATTTGGACAGTGGACACCATAGATACAATACACGAGTACAAGAAAATAAATCTGTGTCAGTTGAAGGAACATACACATAGTTGCAAATAAAGAACCTTGGTGGCTTAACGACAACCTCACTGAGCCTAACCCCAAAATATTAAGTGCAAAATATAGTGCAATATTACACCTACCTCCGGTTTGGGGCAGGGGCGGAGTCAGAAATCTAACTAAGGGGGAGCAAAAAAATTCTAGGGAGTGCAACTATGATAAAATAGGCTTAAAACCCAATAAATTAAAAAAATTGGGCTAAATTAGGCTTTGGAGCCAGTTGGGCAGGGTGTGCAATTGCACACCCTTGCTATACATTGGCTCCGCCTCTGGTTTGGGGTAGGGCAAGGTTGTTAATCCTGTGGGTAAGTTCAGTGTCATCCAAATAGTACCCAAAAACAAGAAATCCAAATTCAAAAAAATAATCAAACTTTTATCTAAAAAAACAAATAAGAAATAAGCTTCATAGTAATGGTAAACTGGGAAATGACAGCAAGGTTACCCAATTCTTTCAGTACATGGATTAGTTCCTTTCAACTTCTTGCAGCTCATCATTGCTTTGGTGCCTTGACATTACAGCCTGCTTCAGCAGTCCTCAGTACATCTTAGTCTGACTTAGCTTAAGCAGGTAGGTGCTTTTTGACCGGATCTGTAAGCTTTTGGCAGGTGAGCGATCCCCTTAGTCTGACTTAGCTTAAGCAGGTAGGTGCTCTAGAAAGAGTCCTTGCTATGTGTCTTTCTAGCATTTTTTTTATCATGAGATAGAGACAACTCATGATTATCATGAGATGGAGACAACTAAGTACACATCTAAACCTTAAAACAGATTATCACCAAATCCAGCTTAACATAAACTTAAAAGGCCAACAACGTTAGAGCCCTCTAACTAAGTACCATTATTGCGTATGAATCAATCAGAACTTATATTATGCACGAAGTAAGTGTTTAATATAGTTACAATAGTGTCTTGAAGTGCCAGAATTGAGCTAAACGGGAAAATTAGAAGCAGTTTATCTAGTGCAGTTATTTAAGTTGAGGAATGGAACTATCTACAGAGAATACTCAACTCTTTACAACCAAAAGAGCAAAAATATGAAGAGCCAGGTTGTGTAACATTTTCCAACTCCAGCAAATACCCAAAACAAAAAATGTTCACAGTGACATGCATGTAAACAAACAAATGAACAATTTTCTTCACTATGCATCACCACCACCAACAAGTCAATAACATGATCAACTAAACCATAAATCAACAAATTTTTATTGATGTGGCTCCTTCTTCAAAAGAAATTAAACACAGTGTGAAAAACGAATCCACCCATAAGAGATAATAACACACAAAATCAAACAAAAAAATCGAAATCAAATTAAACCCCACTAACAAGAGTACCTCAATTAATGAAAATCAATCAAAAAAAAATCCTAATCAAAACTATAACCCATTGAGTACCTCAAATAATTAAAAAATCCATCCATATTTTTGATCTAAAAATCGAAATCAAAACTAGACGCTATTAATAACAGTACCTCAAATGATAAAAATCGATCAACAAATCCCTTATCTGTAGAATTCATTTGATTATCAACCAAATCAGCACTTGGAGATGACGGTGGTGATGTAACAGTAGGGTTTTACTTAGTAAAGAAGGTGGAAGAATATGAGACGATGGTGGGGGAGTCGCCCCCTCTGCTGCAGAAAGAAAAATGAAAAAAATGGTTTAGATTCTCAAGCGAGGGGGTCGAGTATCTAGGTTATGTGGGGTCCCAGGGTTTTACTAGCCATCGATCTATACGATCGGTCGGTTACTGGTGACGTCGGTCGGTATATATATACAACCGAGTAACACCGGAAATAGGTCGGGTTTTGAGAACATCCACCGGACAGGGCCGTTTGATATTTCGAGCTCGGTTTGGTTCGGTGAATTTTTGGTCGGGTTGATCGGTTCGGCCGGTTATAACGGGTCCATGTGTACCCCTACTTTAGGTTGTTGATTAGATAGGAATTACAAGATGGTTACACATAATGAAGGCCATTACAGTTGTGGGTTTATATTATGCGTTCCGTGAACCTTGTATTGTAGGCGATTAGTGTCCCTAATTGACTTACATTTGCTTGATTTGCGAGGCCTTTAACTGTTTAGTTTCCTTTGTGATAGTTATGCAATATGTTACGCCCTTCATGATAGTTTTGTTCTATAATGTTACGACGATTCATAAGATGAGTGAAATTGTTTCTGAAAGGCTTAAAATTTAAAAAATTTCCGAGAATATTGATCAGTTTGCTTTGAACATTATATTTTAACATTTAATTTAAAACTCATCTCACCAAAAAAATAAATAATAATAATAAATAAATGAGAGAAAAAACCAAAACAAATAACCATTATATTGAAAAGGGATTAATAATTAAGCAATTTATTCAATTCACTAATAAAATAAGAAAACCTCATATAATTTATTAATTCTTACTTGCTGCATTCTTTACCACGTTCGAAATTAGTTCTTGTCTACTAAGATATCGAGGAGTGCTTTTGTTGGTCCAATTCATGACCCCACTGATGAGTACATTCTCCCTTACAATCATCAGGACAAAAATAGACTGGTAATGGCCCATCAACACAATTTGCCATGCACTCTGTATAACAATCTTTGTAATTATCTGCAATACTCTTCCCTACGAACATTCCCAATATTAGCATTGCCATCATGAAAATCATCTTCATATTCTTCGCTTTCATTTTCTATTATGTTTCTATGTACGCTTTGTTTCTCTTCAAACTTTGATGAGATGACTGCTATTCTTGTGGCTAATTTATAGTTTTATAAATATAACCTTGTAATAAATTAAAAATATTTTTTGGAAGCTTTAAAAATGGAAAATGAATTAATTTTCTTTATTGTGTGACGTCATACATTAGCATTTGTAAGGAAATTGAAATCTTATTTGTGAAAGTAAAATAAAAATATCGGCAAATCGATTGATTACATAAAATTAAGAAAATAATATTGCCTAGTAATATTACTAAAAATAAAAAAATATATTCACTTTTTAGGCTAAATATAAAAATCGAAAATATTTTATTTTTAAAACTGGGGAATATTTAGAAATTATAGTTACATACCGATCTTAATATCTTAAAAAAATGTTAGTACAAATCAACACTTTCCTAAATAATAGGAGAACAGCTGTAGACATCCTTGAGCAAGCTTGCCGTCGTTGTTTTTTATCCTTAGTGTCGACTCGCAACAGTTTGTTCGGTCCACGCTTCTGAATAAGTTGATTCCACACAGTACCGGCCAGCGGACGGCCACCACAATTGTATATATAATTTGAGTCCAATTTAGAGAGCTGTGGTTAAAAGCTGAACAAAGCTGAAATTCTAGAGCTTTTGGTCCCACTTAAGAAAATATAGACCAATAGAAATCTTGGGTTTTGAGATCTTTTTGATGTTTTTTGCTACACGTAATATGGGGTGGGTGGTCAAAACATCCTCGCAGAAACAAAATCCATACCCTAATTTTATTCTCCACTCTTCCCTATTCTCTCCTTTTTTTTTTTTTGTGTGTGTGGTGCCGTCACCGCTGAAACAGAAATCGTTTCTCTACGTCGGAAGAACTTGCTTCCCAAAAACCTAACTATTCTTCACTTCTACCGCTACCTATCCGCCCCTCTCCCTATTTTAATCGTCTCTTCTTCATTTTCTGTTTAATTTCCATGATTTCCTGTTAATTTCTTTTCCATTCTTTTATATCGCAGGTGATATAAGCACATAACTGGTATGGGTTTGCAAGTAATGGATGTGCTGGACAGCGGGAGGTTTAAGCATAAAGATGCTATCGATTTTTTTTTTTATATAATTGTTGATGCGTGAAATATAAGTTAAGGTTTGATTTAGATGTGTTCTGATTTTGTAGTGAAGGTTTATCAGTTTGAACAAGGCGCGATTATGATTTTAAGATTATGGTTTTTTCATGAGATGGTAGTTCCCAGACGCTGTATGACTTTTGTCAATGTTTTATATATTCTTTCATATATCTTTCATTTATGTAATGATTTTTCTTAACTCTGGGAGATTGCGTGGACATTGGCATCCGTTCGAGCTATCACTCGACGGGGTACTGTTTCTGCAGCCAAGCAGGAGGAGGAGTTAACTGCACCAGAGTTGGCCGATAAAGGGTAAACTTGCTTTTTCTTGGGGTTGTATGTTTCTCTACATTCCACACCACACCAATACTTTTTCTCAACCAAATTTCATCTTAGCAATCAAAGAAAGTGTTCTTATAGGTTTACAATGAACCACCATTTGTGTTTGAAATCAAAGAGGCTATTAACAGTAACAATAATGCATTTTTTTTAATAAATGTTATGAGACTAGAATGTGGTTACTTTGAGTTCGTATGTGATAACTTTGGCAGATGCTCTCATACGCATCCTTCAAATCTATTTATGATATTGAATGAAGCCTAAATGGACACACCATTCACATCAATTTCCTAAGTTTGATAAACTTAAGTCTGTCGATGCAATAAGGTGTTCAATTTTGCATTACAGCTGATGCAACTGATTCCCACATGCGACATTGCACAGGTGTTCAAGTTTGCATCACAAACCTTATTTGTGGTTAAAAACTTAAAAATATAAAACTGTGTTTGATACATTTTTAGTTTATAGCACACATGCGACATTGCACGGGAAATTGGTGATCATGTTTTTCTTCAAAGTGGCATAGTTTGGGCGTGTTATAGTGTCAGGAGAAATTTGGCAATATGAGCTTTTATGTGGAAAGGAAACACGACAACCTAGCGTCAGCATTCGATACCAGTTATCGATACATACATGCGACAAAATCTGTAATTTGAGATCTCCACATGTATATCTCAGACTCATAGTATACCACATTCAATTCGAAACACAACTAAAATCATCTCATAGTAAAAAAAAAAACAGAAAAGAGTTGAATTTTAGCATTTGTGTCGCATTAAAGTTTTTTTCTTCTGTTTTCCTTAAGCAGCGTGCTTTGTCGATAGCAGGATTTTTTAATTATAATGGACTGAACTGAACCATAAAATTGTTAATGTGAGAAGTTTATATTTTCAGTGAGTAGTTTGATATCCATATAATTCAATTCAATCGGATGTTTTAATCTAACGGGTTATTATCTAACTCCACATAGAATCTAGGTAATACAAGACGAACAATTCAACCAATGCACGGGCGTATATAAGACAGTTCAGAGATTCCGAGTTGGTCCTCAACACTTTTCATCAACTTCAACTGCTTACTGCAGGAAAACGAGGTCATTTCCTTTCAGAACCCGGCCACTGCCATCCACTATTTCACGGGAAACAATATACATCATAGATGACGATTACATTCATTTTTCTACAAGTGCACAATTTCTCCTTAGGGCAGTTACAAGAGCAAATGTATTACATTTTTCATTTGTACGCTATTTTGCTTTGTATTTCACCCGAGAAGCACGGTAGAACCAAGAATTTTATACACAGTTTTCAGATTTAATACAGAAAATTAGTAACTTTATGCCAATACTTGCAAGCCCCAAAAATATATTCTTATGCCCGTGCAACGCACGGGAGAAGCACTAGTGTTGATTTTTTTTTTTTTTGAAGAAGGAAGGATATATTGAAAAAGGAAAAGCTGTACAAGAATACATGGTGTAAACACCATCAAAAACTAAGAAGAAAAGAAACTACATATTTAACACAAACTCCCATTGGTTTATAATCTGAGTTGCAGAGAAAAGTTTGAAAACTTCGGTTGTGGAGCTCCATAAAAAAATCCACTGCTTTACCGCAATCTCCATTTCGTACAACGATTTTGCTCTTCCCCCGTGAATTCTCCTATTTCTCTCATTCCATACCTCCCAAACAATGGCAAAAGGTAGCAGATGCCACACCATCTTGGCTTTCGGCGTTGTTGTATCCAACTTCCAACCAAGCATTAGATTTTTGAACCGGAGCGACATCACCCAATTGACATGCATAGCTTTCATGAAGTATCCCCAAAGACGTGATATCACGGTACAATGGATGTATAAGTGATCCATAGTTTCTACCTCCGTGTTGCAAAATATGCATAAGTTTGATTGGATAATCATGCCCCTTGTCTGCAGCAAGTGTTGATTAATTTGAAAGCAAACCCCATTTAAAACAACAAGAAAAATGGCATATTGGCATACAATAAAAAACAAACACCACAAATTTGATTTCAAAGCCTTCAATATTGAGCGGTTGCACAAAAATAAAGCAAGCCAATAAAATGACTGATGGCATACAATAAAAAAACAAACACCACCTTCTTCATTTTGCTAGTTTAATTTACACCAATGAAGAAATCGGCTTTCTCGTCCCCCGTTTGGTAGAGGGTTGACCTCTTGAGACCAACAAGAAATAAATTTTTGAAGTGTCAAAGTATCGCCCACTTCGATTCCCTAAAACTGTATCCAGTTGTTTAAATTTGTTTGCATGATATTTTTTGGAGGATAATGTAATGTTTGTATCGGATACTTGTTTATGCGGGAACTTACTTATGATTTCCAAATTCAATGTCCGATTAGGAAGTGACATGCTGTTGTGATGCCGTATCATGTCTACGTCTATGGGAATCAACTGATTTTTGAGAAAAGATACAAAATTTAGGCAAGACCGGGCATCAGGTTGTATCTCGTTTACTTAAGGTTTTCAAAATGATCCTCACATCAAATCTATATATATGTGCTTAATCCAATATTATTTTTTCTCCATTGAAGCAGATCGACGAGCAGATTAAATGAAGAGACTCCCGAGTCAGACGGAAAAAAGTGGGTATTTATGCTGATGAAGTCACCACTTTAATTCTATCATCTCTGCCAACATGGTCAGATGGAGTTGATCTATTAGTTAAATTGTAATCATCAATATCTCCAAGCCATCACTTAAGGAAAATCACACTTCCTCGAATCGATCTTTAAAGCTTCAAACCACTTTATAAAGATAAACCATATTCCACCAAAGAGACGTACGCAAATTTTAGGAATACGCAGTACATCACAGGAAAAAAAAAAAAGATTAAGATTCATGATTTTTGGCACAACCACTGTCACTCACTCATTGCCACACACCATTACGACTTACCATTGCCTCACACTCTTGTGTGGTGTAACAGTTTGGGGTGAAACGGTGAGCTGAAACATCATCGCCACACACTCGTGAGGTGAACAACGTGTTATTCCTGCAGTTAAATCCTGTTGTTATAATTGTTTTGACTGTTTGACTACTTTAGTCAACTGCAAAAAGTTGCTCAGATCAATATCTTAAAGTTCTCCATTATCAACTACTCTATATCACAGCCGTCTGTAAGTGAACCCTAAATTTGACGGCAAATCCCCTAATGTCAACCACATGTTCCTTCTCGGTCATCTCCATATATGCTTAAAGGATTTTCGGATTCCTTTTATTAGGTTTTTCTTCAATTTTTCTTATCTTTCGGTAGAGGAAAAACTGAATCTGCTAATTTAATCATTTGTATCATAGTTTAGTTTTATGTATGTTGATCAAATAACCAAAATAATTGGTGGAGAAGTTCTGTAACTGCCGGTTTTTTCTTCTTTTTTTTTTGTTCATGAAATTATAATTTGAATGTAGTAAAAGAACACATAGCTAAATCCAATTTCAGTATGTTACGTATTGAAATTGAACCGTCGTTTTGAGTTTGATGGGAAACAGATGCGAATATAATTCAATAAAGCAGCAACAAATGGGTATAAGCTCCTTCAATTTAGAATTTTCCTCCGATAATAATAAACTCATCAGAAACATCCGCTCACCGGTAATGCGTTAGTCGAATGTGCCCTATTTCATCTTTTTTTTTTGGGATTTTTACAGAAATAGGCCTGTTTTTTTGGTGCTTTTCAAATCTAGGCCATTTTATTTATTTATTGCTAGACTAGGCAAGTTTTTACCAAAAGTGATGGATGGACAGTTAGCACCGTTAGGTGCACTTAAAATGACAAGACAGTCCTTTGAATCGGTTATTTCGACCCAACCAGATGTGTTGACCCTGTATACGTTATCACATAGTGTGTACGTGGCATCGCTTACGTGGTAAGGCCCACGTGACACTGCTTACATGGCACTGCTTACGTGGCACTCTTATCTTACGCCACCTATGAGAACTCTTTGCAACCAACACCTCCTTGATATCAACAACATGACCACGACAATTCAGCCTCTAACCTATTTGCATCTTGCACACAGACTCAATCCAAACCCAAGTTCCTGCAGCTTCAGATACACTAACACACAACACCAGCGACAACCAATCTTGCATTTGTTCATAACTTTAATCCATTGCAACTATACTACCACTGCACTTGCAACAACCTCGATTCCTCAGCTGCACCTAGCCATTTATTAACCAGTCAACATTGTCTCAGTGCATTACTACTGCAACACTGCTGCAACTTCCAATTTGTAAATCCAGTTCAACACCAACAACAAGACCCACTCTAATAACTTGAAAATTTAACTCAACAGCAAATCCATTTTCTGCATACATCAAACTCCTTCATGGAAAACAGAGCATCAATTCTTGTCTGCAACACTTGCAACTGCAAGATTCATTTACTCAGCACTACTACCTGCTACACAGCACCAAAATCAAGACATCAACTACGCCAAGGAAACACCTTCTGTAGCCATCCAATTCCCTGCAAATTCAAATCAGATAACAGCCCACAATTTTATATCATCACCAATCTGCACTACTTAGAACTCGAAAACATTTATTGTGTACTGCCATTGCCAACGACAACAACAAACTTTCTTTCACTGATTTCCTTGCTGAAATCCTCAAAATATTCTCATAACTTCTAAATTACTCTTAATCCTAGCCTTTCAACGCCCAATTTCAATGTCCACCACCAACTTACTCAATGGCGGAAAATTTTTATCTTCTTCCCTGACTTCTCGGCTTGGAGTTAAATCCAACTAACCTTCCTAGATCCTATAATTGTTTGTCTTTCACTTCAAATCCTCTTCATTCAACCCACAGTAATCAAGCACCGTGGTTCATCTTCTAATTCTTTGTCTAAATCCACAGTAATCAACCCATCTCGACCAGCCATAAGGATTCATGCTTTGTGGGCTTGAACTCTTGGCAGCAGGACCTTGTTTACTGCCTCGGCTTGTAGTTCAGCTAAAAATTGACCCCAAATCCACTTTGAGTCGAACTACAGAATCCATGGAAAACCAAGTAGAACTTAACTGGTTCAAGCCTTTCTACAAATAACCTGTGTGCAATTTATTGGTGCTTCACAGATGAGCTCCATCTTGATTTCTAAGATCATTTCTATCTCTGTCCCTGCACAATACACGTATAGCTCAAACCCATATCTTCAGAGCATTCATAAATCTTCATAGTTAACTACCAAAACTTGACGTCTGTAGATTGACTTCTCTGGATGGTTTATCTTGATCAAATATTCGTTAAATCTTCTCATAACTCGATGTATACTTGAATCCAGTGAGAACCCAACTCATAATTCCTCACAAACTCTTCAAAAACCTCTTTTATTTCCACCATTAAACCATAAATTCAATGGAAGTAATGCTTGTCTCTTCCCTGTTTTTGTTTCAAAGATAACTCTGCCCATTTTTGAACTAAAATGGAAATTCGGGAAAACATATATATATACATGTTTCATCAGATCTGGGTGGAGGTCTTTATGGTGTTGTTGATGATGTTAGTGGTGGTGTCAATGGTGGACGACTCACATATTACGATTATGGTTGATTTGGTGGTGGTGGTGCTTGTTGCGGTGGTGGTAGTGATGTTGAATTGATTCAGTGGTGGTAATTGTGTCTCTGAAGATTGAAATCAAAATTAAATCAAGATACCCATTTAATTCGAGTATCAAAACATTAGCCGAACTCTCCAGATTAATCATAACACTCCTTTAATTTCTTCTTATCCATCGTAAATCGAAGTACCCATTTAATTCATAGAAACCCTAAATTTTTCTTTCTGTAATTCACTTATTCTTCTGAATTTGTATAAGTACATGACAATCTTTACCACCTATAACCCTTCCTTCATCTAACTCCTCTTAGTTTGATATCTTATCTCATTCTCAAATCAATGCCAGACGAAGAATATGAAAAGAGAGGAAGAAGAAAACGAGAAAAGGAAAAAATTTCTCTGTCAAACCGATTCATAACTCAGCAGTAGAACCCACGTGGACATCTTATCTAATGTGACTGACACACATGTGAAGGACATTTCAGTAATCTTACCACATCTGTTATATCTCCTCATATGATATTTGGCGAGATATTGACAAGTCAACGCGATAAATTGACCGAAATGGTTAAATTGGATGGAAACTGTTTAACTTGCCTAGTCTAGCAAGAAATAAAAAAAGTGGCCTAGATATGAAAGTGAGGGTTCATACCAGGCCTATTTCTGCATATATTCCTTTTTTTTTTTTTTTTTTTTTTTTTTTTTTTTTTTTTTTTTTTTTTGTTATATGTATAAGAAATGAAGTGTTTTGGGTTAGATGCAGAAAGAAAGTAGATGCCCATAACAAACTCACACCACCAATAAGTGAGAATGTTGTTTCCAGATGGCCTAGAAACAATTTGAGAATACACTCTAATGACATGAATAAGAAACACTAGTTTTCCGGCACCAACAACTTAGAGCTGTGGTATCAAGTAAAACACTCATGACAATTAAGTTTTGTATCCATCTTTACTAAAACTCTAGTGAACTTTAGGCTAGAATGCCGATGATGGCCAGGCAGCACCAAAAATATAGCAAAATTTCCAACTAAAAGAAAATTTCTGTTCTACCTCGTTCTTGGCTGATGCTATGTGTTTCAACTTTATTAGAGCAATACTTTATCAATGTTCATTCAGGAAAAAATTAGCTCAATAGTTCAGTAGACGTACAAGTTGCTTAGAAATGGTCGACTTGATTTTAGGAACCTGACTTTGATGAAAAACACGACTAAACTTCATAGAGTAACTTATCCACCACATACAACCATATCCAACTATATAATAAAGCATATGTTGTTTGTCCCGAGGACTAGGAATTAACGGGAAACAATCTGGCCTTATGCACTCACACACATCAGATTCGGGTTCCGCCATTTACATGTAGGGCCAGGCCGAGTGCTTAAGAAAAAAAAGAACTTCCATCTAGGAACCTAGACAGCAAACATTTCTTGTTTTGCAATCTGGTATGGAATTATGGCCCTATGATACCTTAAACGTGTACACTTTGGCTTAGTACCGGGTCCAGACAATCTCCTTGTGGTGTCTACGAAGCATTCAATTTAACATGTTCATTTCATTATGAGCTTCTTCTACAAATTCCATCAAAATAATTAAAATCAACCCGATAGCGTATACACATTACCAAGTAAACGCACAACCAGTAACCACAAGAGGTGCCCTTCAAACTTACGAATCATTCATAAAATTTCAGCAAGATAAGGTACTTAAGTGAGTGAACATCTTGACAACTTAAAAACATCCAACCGTAGAAGGTTCTCGACACGATCAGTCAAAGATTACGTTACAGCCGTTAGATCACATAATTACAAAGTGAACCCTAAATCAAAGGGTCGTATCTCCCTCTCTCATCCCTTAGTTGATAGTTGGGAATCCGTTTCATCAAGTAGATAAGTAGCATAAGATTTAACTGTGCCTCCCTCTTCTATCCGCCAAGTTCCCAAAAAAGCAAACACCTACCCTAAATTATAGATCTATCAGCTGCAACAAAACTGTGGGAGAAATAATCGGAGGCATCACCAACAACAACCAAGCATAATGGTATCTCCTCTCAAAATGATAAGTTATGTAGCACATGATATTGGATTCCCCTTTTTGGTAAGTTAGAAAAGAGTTTAGGGTGAATACTTCCACACCTTACAGTGTGTAGAAGAGATATTATTTATAGTAAAGGAAATACATAGAGTTTGTTACAGATTCGAAATCATTCAAAAACCTAACAGAATACTACTGTAGAATAGGCACTTCCTCTATACTCGGCCCTTTAGCATCATACTCGGTCTTCCATATGACCTAGTTGATAGTCCAGCTAATGTTGTTGCGAGTCCAGTGTTGGTGGCTTAACACCTCCCCTCAAGTTGTACTGTAGTTGACGGACGTGCAACTTGGTTCGTAGAATCTGAAACCGCGGCGCAGAAAGACCCTTTGTGAAAATGTCCGCCAACTGATCACGCGAGCTAATAAAACAGACTTGTAATTGCTTGCGTGCGACCCTTTCTCTGACGAAGTGATAATCGATTTCGATGTGCTTTGTACGTGCATGAAACACTGGATTAGCAGTAAGATATGTCGCCCCTAGATTATCACACCATAGTATGGGTGGGGAATGCTTAACACCAAGTTCCATCAGAAGCGACTGAATCCAAATTAATTCTGAAGTTGCAATTGCTACGCCTCTGTACTCTGCTTCCGTGCTCGATTTAGAGACAGTTTTCTGTTTCTTAGCACTCCAAGATATTAAGTTACCCCCAAAATAGATACAATAGCCACTAGTTGAGCGACGGTCATCCAAACTTCCAGCCCAATCCGCATCGGAATATGCTTGAAGAGAATAGTCCTTCTTGCCTTTGAGATGCAACCCGAAGTCGATAGTACTCTTAAGATACCGAAGGATTCTTTTAACCAACTCCCAATGCTCAACATAAGGTTCTTGCATGTATTGACATACCTTGTTGACAGCAACAGAGATATCCGGTCTAGTTAGATGGAGATATTGGAGCGCACCGACCACACTTCGATATAAGGTTGCGTCCTCAAACTTCTGACTTCCCATCCTTTGAATTTTAGCAGCTGGAGGTAACGGAGTGCACACTGGTTTGATGCCATCCAGTTTAGTGCGTTTGAGGATATCTGCAACATACTTACGCTGTGTGAGAACCAACTCATCTTCATGCCGTAGAACCTCAACACCCAAAAAATAGTTCAAATCACCCATATATTTTAATGCAAATGCTTCTCCCAAATCAGCAATAAGCTTCTTAATTTGTGAAGGTTGTGACCCTGTAACAATGATGTCGTCAACATACACAAGCACATAGATGATGAAGTCTGCAGTTTGCAAAACAAACAAGGAACTGTCTGCAATTGAACCCTTAAAACCGAGCTGCAACAAGTACGAACTTAGCTTAGAATACCAGGCTCTCGGCGCTTGTTTAAGCCCATAGATCGATTTGTGTAATTTGCACACATGATTCGGGTGATCAGGGTCAACATAACCTGGTGGCTGCTGCATATACACATCCTCCTCCAGATGTCCATTCAAAAATGCATTTTCCACATCAAGCTGCTTAAGTTGCCAATTATTCATAACAGCAATGGATAACACAAGACGTATAGTACATGGCTTAATCACTGGACTGAAGGTTTCGCCATAATCAATACCCTCTTGCTGCTTATACCCTTTAGCCACCAAGCGAGCCTTACATTTATCCAAGCTACCATCAGGATTTTGTTTAACCTTGTAAACCCATTTGGAACCTACAACATTCATCCCTTTCTCATACTTCACCAAAGAGTAGGTTCCATTGCGAATAAGACCATTTATTTGTAAATCCATAGCCGTCTTCCATACTGGTATTTTCGAGGCTGTGCTGTAACATGTTGGTTCAATAAAATCAGCAGCAGGCAGGGGGTGTTTTGTCGCAGTTAGACACAACTTTTGGACAGGCTTGGTGATTCCAGACTTAGCTCGAGTTGTCATTGGATGAGTAACAGCATGCGATGTTGCCGAAGTAACAGGCTGAACTGGTTGTTGTGTAGGTGCAGGTACTGAAGCAGTGGACGTTGTTGGACTATTGTCTTGCGAGTCTTGCATTTGCTGTGAAAGAAACGGTTGTGGAGACGGTGTATGTGATACCGCACCTTCTGACTGTGTGTTCTCCGAGTTAACCGTAGCACCATTATCAACAACAACTGGAACATTACAACTTCTAAAAGGCGGTGAAAGTAAGATGCTAGTGCTAGAAGGGACAGTACCTGGACTTTGCAAGGGATGCCGCTGCTGAAGAGACTGAAATGGGAAGATGGTTTCCTCGAAGCGTACATGACGAGATATGTACAGCCGATTGGTTTCACGATGCAAACACAAGTATCCTTTATGTGCATTACTATAGCCTATGAAGACACAAGGAAGAGACCTAGGCTCTAATTTTGTGGAGTTGTATTGCCTTAGACATGGGTATGCTAGACAACCAAAGACACGCATGAAGGTGTAATCAGGTTTTTTGTTGTATAAAAGCTCTAACGGAGTTGTTGTATCTTTGACAGACTTGGGTAGTCTGTTAATCAGAAAACATGCAGTAGTAAAGGCATCTGCCCAAAATGATTTTGGCATATGCGCATGGAAAAGTAAAGCCAGCCCAGACTCTGTAACATGCCTAATGCGGCGTTCTGCTAAGCCGTTTTGAGGAGATGTGTGAGGACAGGAGAATCTGTGTTGAATACCATGATCATTAAGATAGGCAGTAAATTTCTTGTATTCCAGGGCATTATCAGATTGGAAAACCTTAATCTTGTGTTCTGTGAGTCTTTCAACTTGTTTATGAAACAAAGTAAAAGTGTGTAAAGCATCTGAACGCTGAACAAGAGGAAAAATCCATGTGTAATGAGAAAAGACATCCATTATTAAGAGATAATATCGAAAACCAGTTCTGGAACATTGAGGTGATACCCAAATGTCAGACACAACTAAACTCAAAGGTGTGTCATAGACTGTGCGACTCAAGGAAAAGGACAATTTCTTGCTCTTACTAAGATGACAAGAATGACAATAATCAAAAAATTTATTGGAAACTGACAAAGAGTTTTTACGACAGATTTGAGTGACGGTACGCAACATTGGATGTCCTAGCCTTTGGTGCCATAGTGGAAAGGAAGTAGAAACATTTGCCTGCGGCTTGATTTGTGTATCTAACATGTCTACTCCTTCAAAGATGTAAAGCCCATTTTTATTCAGTCCTCTTAGCAGCGTTGTCCCCGATTGCTTGTCCTTCACAAGAAAACAATTTGTGTGAAATTCAAAATACACATTATTGTCTTTGCAAAATTGAGTGACAGACAATAAATTAGTCTTTATCTGTGGAACATGATAGATATTCTTTAAACAGAAAGACCTAGAATTATGTGTGAAGGTAGCATTGCCAATGTTTGCAATCTTAAGAGCATTACCATTACCGACATGTACCATCTCAGTACCATTGTATTCATGTGGAATACAGAGATTATGCATATCTGCAGTTAGGTGATGAGTGGCGCCAGTGTCTGTCACCCATTGGTTCGGTCCATTTCCACCAGGTAGGGCTACATATGCAGCTGGTGTACGATTTGTGTTGTTGTTTGATTTCTCATAACGGAACCAACATCTATCACCTAGATGTCCCTTCTTCTTGCAGATCTGACATTTCTCCACAGTGTCACTGCTCCCCTGAGATGATTGTTGTCGACGATAATGCTGATTGTTGTTGGACTGAAACGACCCTCTTTGTTGATTGTTGAAACGTCTTGGATCTGGTTTGTTAGAAGACGATGTAGTATTTGACACAGCTACATTAGCAACAGGCGTCTGCAGCAAGGACATTTGAGCCTCAAGTCGCATGTCATAGGTCAGCAGATGAGAGTAAAAGCTCTCCAGTTCCATCCCCTCCATAGTACTTAAGGAAGTTACAATTGGATCGTAACTTTGGTTTAGCCCATTGCTAATTGCCTGCTTCTTCTCATCAGCCGAGACCGTGCACCCAGATTCTGCTAACTGATGAAACAAACCTTTAGCATCATTCAAATATTGTTTCAGAGATTTATTACCTTTGCTCATGCTGTGGAGTTGCTTCTTGAGGCTCATCTGATGAGCAAAAGTTTTAGGTGCATATTCCGCCTCCAATTTATCCCATATTTCTTTTGCCGTATCCAGTCGAGCAACATTGCACAGCACTTCAGGAGTTAATGTGGAGTTCAACCAACCAACAATAAGAGAATCCTGCGATTCATAAGATGTGAAGTCTGGATTGATAGCTTCACTGTTAGGAAGTGTTCTTGCTGGTTTTTGCTTGGTTCCATCAATGAAACCAGTAAGATCATACCCTTTCAAGATGGGTTTAAATTGGGCTTTCCACAGCAAGTGATTGGTTTCAGTATGCTTCAAGGTTACTAGATGGTGAATCTGAACCTGACGAAGGGTATTGGTAGTATCTGCCATGATAGTTAGGATTTTTTTTTTTGTGTTTTGGATGTGGGTATTTTGCGGAAGAGTGAGGGAACGAACCCTCCTGATACCAAGTTAGAAAAGAGTTTAGGGTGAATACTTCCACACCTTACAGTGTGTAGAAGAGATATTATTTATAGTAAAGGAAATACATAGAGTTTGTTACAGATTCGAAATCATTCAAAAACCTAACAGAATACTACTGTAGAATAGGCACTTCCTCTATACTCGGCCCTTTAGCATCATACTCGGTCTTCCATATGACCTAGTTGATAGTCCAGCTAATGTTGTTGCGAGTCCAGTGTTGGTGGCTTAACATGGTATTCTTTTGATGAGTGTTTGTACCTCTTACAATCACTTACACATTTGAGTTGATTTAGGATCATAATCAGAATCGTCTACATCCATACGTTTATTATGTATGTGTACCAAAATCATGTTGAATTCCAGTTTTTTTGTTGTTTGTTTTATTTTCATTTATGTATTATCTTTGGTTTTCTAATTTCTTGAGATTACCTAATCCGTCTTTAACTAGTTTCCATTTGTTTGTTGTGAGAGTCAGTGGATGACCATGAATGTGCCAAGTTGCATCAGGAGTCTTGTTTCAATTTGTACTTATTTAGTCTAGTCATTATAAACACAGCCTCCTACTGCAACCTAAATGGAAATGCACATCACTGTTTCTTATGCCACAAATCTAGTTCAACAATGAATTATTCGAAAATTGCATATTGTCCGATAAGATCTATCAAACCAACTATAAGCATGGCATCAGAACCAAATTTAACCAACACGGCTTCAATTTTCCCCTACACATACAAGTGAATTTCTTAGTGATTTATCCTCTCAAGATTTTAATTTGAATTGTGCCAACAACATGCTTCTTCTCAGTGATTTCCATACCACCCTAAAGATTTTCGGTTAACCTCTCTAGAAGAAAAACCGAATCTACTAAAATTGTTATATTTCGATTAGTTATTTGTTTTTATGATTTACGTTCTCGGCGCATGTATTACTATTACTACTCCCAGTTTCGAGGGATAATTTTCAATTGGTCAAACATTTTTTGTTTTAGCTTTTAATATGCAATTATGGATCTATCTGAACTTAAACATGTAAACAGTAGTCTGGCCTCCGGCTCCAGAGATGATGGTAAAAAACCACTTTTAACATTTCAATGTCATTAAAGCCGCCTATCAACACAAATTTTAGGTCACCGAATACGACAGGTAAAGGATAGGCAACAGCCGTTAGATAGATTGTATAATAGACTTAAATCGAGGGTGATAAGTGAACCCTAAATCGAAGGGGTAGATCTCCATCCCTTTCCCTTATAAGTAGCATAGGTTTTCTCCGAATGCGCCTCCTCTTCTATCTGCTGAGAACCAAAGAAAGCAAAATCCTAACCCTAAAGACAAACAACAATAGATCTATCAACTTCAACAAAATCATGGGAGAAACGATCGGAGACGGTTCAATACCAGGTGCATCACCAAAAACAAACAATTTTTAACATAATGATTTCTTCTCTCAAATTGATAGTTTATTCACTCTTGGTTGGATAATTTTCCATTTTAGTTTTCTTCTTTGCTTCATCAATAGTTTTGTGTGTTCTTTTTAGCACCACTTAACTTATTTGGGTAGAAGATTTAAGATTATCATCATGACCGTCTATTAGGTAAAGTATTAGAAGTGATTTGCTATAGTTTAATTTTATTGTGTATGTGAACCGATTTCCCCAATAAACAAATAAAAGTTATTAGAAGTTTTTTTTTTTTTCCTTCCAATAATGAAAGTATCCCATTCATGATTTAATCTCGATGTATTCTCTTTGGTTTTCAAGTTTTTTAGATTAACTAATGCATCTTAACTAGTCTCAATTTGTTGTGAGAGTCAGTGATGACCTTGCTTCGCCATGAATGTGCAAAGTTGCATCAGGAGTCTTGATCCAGTTTGTCTCTACTCTAAATATCAGTAATCAGTAACAAACCCATCCTAGCTACTACTTCCTAAATGCAAATGGACATCACGCCATCACGGTCTCAAATTCTTGGTGACATGACCACTTTATCTCCTCACCTTTCTCTTAAGCCTTGACGCTCAGCAAATGAAATCCGAACAAATGCAAAACCAAAAACTGTGCAGGTGAAGGATTCAGAGCAAGACAAGCAAACTATTTGTACCAAAAAACTTTGTATACAAAGTTCAAGAAGCTCGGTGGACTTGCAGGAGTAAAGTAAGGCCTCCTAAAGATTTTGGGTGCTAGAGAAGTGCGAATTTGACAGGGAGTTTCCAGTTCCACTAGGTGAATCAGCCAAATTTTCCATGACTTATTCTAGCCTAGTTGTGCTTATAAAACTAACTTTCATTGTGATCCTAGTACGCCTCATCGAGATTGGTAGCCTGGCTCTCCCTCAACCAGATAAATTACATGACAGTCAGTGTTTCAAAATGTCAAGCGTGATGTTCTTGATTGAAATCTGCTCAATTCCCTTCAAATTTATCACCAGCCTGAATTTTAAGGGAATTCTGAGCAACAAGTGAAAAACCCACGAGTCTATGTATAATAAGCATCACCAAATGGCATTCCAACCTGCCTGAATTTTCCCCTACACGTACAAGTTGCTTGGAAATAGTCGACTGTACTAGCAACCTGACGTCCGATCAATTGACTTTGAAAACTTGGAACATTAGAAATGAAAATGATGTCAATAAATCTAATTGGGGGTACTTCTTGTGACTTGGGGACAAGTGGCCGCCACTCTTGCATATTCGCTTGAAGAACTCCATTATGGTTTCATGGTGGGGGATATCCTATTATTTGGTGCCAATCCCTCCTCCGATACAGGTGAAGAATTCAAATAACATTGAGCAAGCAAGAAAGCAAACTATTGTAAATGTCACTGTAGTACAATGGTCAAATCGTTGGCTGATGATACCAGCGACCTGGGCTTCTAGGTAATAGACTCTTTGAGGTTTAAACTTTAATATAACCTTCCATTTTCAAACAAAAAAAAACGAACCATTTTGTGGTTAAAGAACTTCGTTATGATAAAGAAGATTGGGAGACATTGCCTTTTGCAATTTGGTGGAATATCTAGAATGGGGACAACAACAGACTGTCCAGACATATTAATTTCGCAACCATGAGGTAGAGATGTTAAAAAATTTCAATAGCAACTTGAAGTCTTAAATCCGTGATGTTCTAGTGATGTAATCACTAACTTCGGCGCTTAAAATTAAAAAGAAAAATCATTCCTTAGATGGAAAATTTATTTTACCTTGGAGTTGGACTAGCAGGAAAGTTCAAGTTTAACGATTCGATCAGATCGATTGGTAGTTATATTACATGCATTTACATGGTATTAAAATTTATTTTTGCAGAATTTCCAAAAAATGTAGATGGCATCCACATTCCTTGTGAACTGCTAACTCTATGGAACATCTCTTGAATTTCCAATAAATGTAGATGCCGTTTTTAACCCTGTTGGTGGAATGTCATAGACAGCAGACTTCATATTGTTGGTAATCCATTCAACCAAATACAACCAATTTTTTTTTCTGAACATTGATCACCTGGTCACCAACTTCCTTAGCGCTCATCTTTCCACGGAACATAGCTGAAGCAATTAGACGCCGACCATGGCGAGGATCAGCCGCACATATTATGTTCTTGGCATCCCGCATTTGTTGAGCAAGTTCAGGTACTGTAAGGGTTTCTGTACTGCTGCGACCCCAGACAGGTAAGAGGTGCAAAACCAACCATAAAGTAGTACAGACGAGGGAACAGAATCAAGTTGACATCCGGCTTGCGAAGATCAGAGATAAGTTGACCAGGGGATTGAAGAAAACACGTTATCCCACTCAGGGTAGCAGAAATGAGATGGTTCTCCAACTAATCATATCCAAATCAACCAAAAAAATAGCTAACTCATCAGTTCTCCGAAGTAAAATGATTATAAAAGTCATTGCAAAAATCAGGTGTTTAATCAGTTCATTTCTCCGCAGATAAAATTCAAGTCATAATCATAGGGTTGAGTACATGGACTTCACGATTAGGATGAACATTGCAATCAAATGAACATCGCTCTCAAAAGGTGGATTAAGTCTCATAACTAAAAGCATTGCAGCAATGAAATGTATAAAAAAAGTTTTCAGAGGTTGAGAAATTCACAGTGCACTACAATTCATAGTTACAGGGTTTCAAACGGTTTGTGCAAATACAAGGTCGTTCGAGTTTCAAAAGATCAAAACAGAAACCACTATAAAAAACTACAACAATGTTTGTGCAAATGTCATGGTCAAGAGCAGCTACAAGGAAGTTTAAAATGGTTCATGGATACCTAATAATGGAGTATGGGTATTACTATTGCCAACTTTGAATCTGATAGAACGTAAATCTAGAATGAAGACAACAGCAGACAGTATAGATATATTACTTGAGCAACAATGAGGCAGAGATGCTAAAATTTTGCAAGAAAAACCTAGCAACTTGAAGTCTTAAATCTCGGCTGCTTATTTTTCTGATTATTATGCGTTTCAAGTAAGGCGTGTTGGACCACTGGCCCATAAGTGCTTATTTTTCTGATTTGTTTTTCCTCTTCAAAATGAAAGGAGTTTTTGTGTCCCTCCCTGCCACATATGATCGAAGCGCCACACTATAACCATATCACATTCCTGCCGAGCATAACAAGGTAAAAAATTCTCGCTCGCCGTGCCAGTTCTTCTTATTAACCTATTGAGACATTGATATAGTTCCTATCATCCGGAGCCCCACTGGAATTTTTATATCACCAAATTTGCACATTAAGGCTTAATTTAAAAGATAAAAACACTACAATAAGGGGGAAAAGAAAGCATGCTGCGAAAATTGAAAATCTAGAGCAAAATTTAAAAGATTGTCATAACCAAATCGAAAAAATACCATCTAACGAAATAAACCGGGTAACATGATAAACAAAAGCCTATGGTAACTCAGAATCTGGTGAATGACCAGCCTAACGTTTTATGTTTGTTATATCTCATTATACTTCTACAATGGCTCATTATGCTTTATTATGAGTGTCAAATGGATAAATGTTGACCTCTAGGTAATTCAGAATAAAAGAAAATTCGCAAAATGTGCCCCCAATAATGAAAATATACTAGATGACCGCAATGTGGTGGGGAGCCGATCAAGAAATTTTACTTTTTTGCCAAGTCCATCTACAACTTCCGCATCCAATAAATTCCAACCAAATTTGAAAAACTGATGAAAAAAGTGGGATTCTCACAAATCAAAATAGCATCATATCCTCCTCGCTTTGGTCGGCGCAATAATACGCATAGCTTCAGTTAGATTCGGTAGTGTCACGACCCGTTAATAGTATACACTCATGCATATCATGTTTCATCCATTAACATTTTCTACAGAAAGCTACCTCCAAGTACCATTTAAAAAGCACTTCCAAATAATTCCACCAATTAATGTGGGAGTCGCTACAACAAACATTCTAATGGATTTTATATGCGTTTGGTAACCATTATAATAATTTGCTATTTTAATCATAATTGAAAAAATTCATTATTTCCATAAACGGGAAAAAGTTGTTTTGAAAATTTATTATAATCAATTATTTTTTTCTAAGAAACTCAAATTAAAATTTTCTTGTTATTTTCTCTAAACTATCAAAAAGAGATAAAAGAAACAACATAGGAAGAAAAAAATATCCTAGATCATTGTTCTTTCCTCTCCTTTTTGAGATCTTCATTCTAAGATAATCAATTATTTGAAAAAAGAGTTTGGAAAAATTTATTTTGAAAATGATTATATCAATTATTTATAATCATAAATTTTGCCAAACAAAGCTTTAGTTTTGCAATTATGATCCTATAAAACCTCAAACATGTACACTCTAGTGTTGGGTCTAGATAGAACCTCCCTGTGGTATCTACAGTTACAGCCGCCTATCAACACAAGTTTTTTTAGGTTACGAAATATCCCTGTCAAAGAATAAGCTGCAACCGTTAGATTATAAGTGAACCCTAAATCCAAGGGATCTCCACCTAGGATATTATTGTTTTAATGTTTATATCTAAAATATTATTGTTTTAATGTTTATATCTAAAATACATGGTATAACCTCGACTACTAGAGATGAGTTTTAGTATAAAGGGTCTTATTAAGATTCATGGATCAAATCTAAACAAATGGAGGTCTAACAATGACATCCACCTAGGATTTTTTTGACTTACTATTGGAGATGCTCCAACTGAGGGTTAAAATATTTTATTTGAATGACACGTAGGATTTTAGACTCCCATTTAGTATAAACGCATCTCCAATGGTTAGTTGAATCTTCTAAGTGCAAATTTTGGGTGACAATACTTTAATCCCGGATAAGTGGTTTATTGAATCACATCGTACATTCAAGAAAAATAAGTGGCGATGACAGAAGTAATGAACATGAACACAACAAAATTGAATGAACAAGAAAACATACAAGGCCCGAACACTTTTTTTTTTTAACATTTTTCTTTTTATACTAGAAATTACAGAGCAGGTTCTACTAACTCAATCTTCTTCCCATTTCATTTCTCTATGGATTGGGGCATTCTTTAGCTAAATTATTTTATTTATTTTTTGGAAAGTCCGGTCCACGACTAGTGGAACCTCTTCTGAACCTCCCCCATGCAATTATGCAAAAAATGAATGCATGGCCACAACAGATATATCCCAACACAGGCCCTGCCCCATCGGCGAACAAATCTAGAACCCATGCGCACTGTCCAAGATTCGTACTGGGAATAAATTTAACCGTTGTATCAAGCACGCCGTCTATAACACATGTAGGTTAACAACTGCGTTCAGCAAAAGAATACGTCGTAGACGTTGGATCAATGTAACAAAATTGAAAGGAACGGTTATAAATTAACCCTAAATTTATTTTGGCAGATCTCTTACCCTTACAAATAGTAGGGTTTTATCCTATCTAAAGTGTGCCGCCTCTAGAAGAAAGTGAGAAGGCAAATAAATCCCAAATCCTCAAATCAAACCACAACAGTTCCTGATTCACTAAAAACCATAGCGGCAGATCTAGATTTCAACTTCATTTTTCAATTCTTCAAAACAGGAATCAAATTGAGGCTAAAATGGAGTCATCAAATGAGATCACACATCACTCAGAAGAAACGGTATTCAATCATCCACAAGAAGAAGAAACATTATATGATGAACAACCTATCGAAGAAGAAGAAACAGATCATTCACCAGTCGAAGAAGTTAGATTGGTAGTACCGGAAACCGATGACCCTTCTTTCCCAGTAATGACATTTAGGGTATGGGTTCTTGGTACACTTTCCTGTACCATTCTAATATTTATGAATACCTTCTTCACTTACCGCAGGCAACCGTTAATAATATCAGCGGTTTTGATGCAAATCATAGTCCTACCAATTGGTAGATTCATGGCTAGGGTACTTCCAAAAAGGAATATATCAATTCTAAGAAAAAAAATTAGTTTAAATCCAGGAACTTTTAATATGAAAGAACATGTTATTATCACAATCTTTGCAAATTGTGGTGTTTCAAGTGGTGGTGGTGATGCTTATTCTATTGGTGCTATTACTGTCATGAAAGCTTATTATAAACAAAACATGAGCTTCCTTTGTGCTCTTCTTATTGTCTTGACTACTCAGGTATTTTCATTCCTTGTCTTATTTTTCTTTTTCTTTGATTTCCGCTTTGATTTTGTGCATATTATCTTAATCTTCTTTTGGTTTTTCGATATTATTGTATTTAACTAGCTTAATTGCAATAATTGTACTTTTCTGCAGATATTGGGATATGGATGGGCAGGGTTGTTGAAGAGGTATTTGGTTGATCCAGCTGAAATGTGGTGGCCATCAAACCTTGCTCAGGTTTCTTTGTTCAGGTAGTTGAATCACAACCAGGTTCAAACTGGTGACCTCTTGATCTGCAGTTAAATGCTCTACCATATATGAGAAGCTTTATAAAGAATTCATGTTTTATTTTTAGATCTGTTCTTTTTTTGCTCATATAATTCTAAATATTTTATCACATTTAAAAGTTACTAACTGTAATTATTACTAATTCACAGAGCACTTCATGAGAAGGATCCAAATTCCAGGGGCCTAACAAGAATGAAATTCTTCCTCATTTTCATGGCCGCAAGTTTCGCGTACTACGCATTACCTGGTTATCTTTTCACAGTCTTGAGTTTTTTTTTCTTGGGTGTGTTGGGTATGGCCCCATAGCATTACTGCTCAACAGATTGGATCTGGTCAAAATGGACTAGGTATAGGTGCTTTCACTCTTGATTGGGCTGGAATTTCATCTTACCATGGAAGTCCACTTATTACACCATGGGTTTCAATTCTCAATATTGCAGTTGGATTCATTATGTTCGTTTACATAATCATTCCTATCTGTTATTGGAAATATAATACTTTTGATTACAGAAAGTTCCCTATGTTTTCAAATAAACTTTTCACTTCTACTGGTCAAATATATGATACCCACAAGATCCTTACACCACAATATGCTCTTAATGTAACGGCTTATGAAAATTATGGCAAATTATATATCGGCCCTTTATTCGCTCTTTCAATTGGATCCGGATTTGCAAGATTTTCAGCTACTATCGTTCATGTTGCGCTCTTTCATGGCAGGTATATACATATATTTTACTTGTTCATCCTATGTGGTTCATTCTAAAGTTAGAAAACCTCGCATCAAATTATTAGTATTTGGTCATGACTGACTTGGAATCTTGCAAAGCCATTTGGAAACAGTACATCAGCATGGAAAAATGTGAACGTGAGACTGGACATACATGCAAAACTAATGAAGGCTTACGAAGAAGTTCCTCAGTGGTGGTATCTCATTCTCTTGGGAGGAAGCATTGGTTTGTCTCTCTTAATGTCTTTCATTTGGCCGAAGATATTCAGCTTCCTTGGTGGTGGATGCTTTTCGCCTTGGTGTTGGCTTTTATCGTTACCTTACCCATTGGAGTCATTCAAGCAACTACCAACCAAGTATTCACTTCCAATCTCTTTAAGATTTCCCATTTTTCCATTCATTTACAGTACACAAAATAAGACATCAGTAAAATCAAATGTTGCACTAACTATTGGATGTGATTTTGGTTATGTTGCAACAACCCGGATACGACATAATAGCACAATTTATGTTTGGCTATATCCTAACAGGAAAACCCATTGCAAGTCTTCTTTTCAAAATATATGGCCGTATTAGTACTGTTCATGCACTCTCATTTTTGTCCGATCTAAAACTTGGTCACTACATGAAAATTCCACCTAAGTGCATGTACACCGCGCAGTATGAAACTTAAAACATCTCGAAAATAAGGCAATGTTATATTGTGTGCATAATATAAAAGATATACTAACTTAAGATGTCTTTATGATGAAGCTTGCTGGAACAACTATAGCTGGTATTGTCAACCTGGGAGTTGCATGGTGGATGCTTGAGAATATCGAAAACATATGTGACGAAGCTGCTCTGCCTCCAGGTAGTCCATGGACTTGTCCAAAATACAAAACCACCTTCAATGCTTCTGTGATATGGGGTCTAATTGGACCAGAGAGATTATTTGGACCTGGGGAATGTATCGAAACTTGGTGTGGTTATACCTGGTAGGAGCTGTTTTGCCGGTACCAATTTGGTTGATGAGCAAAATCTTCCCCGAGAAGAAATGGATTCCGTTGATAAATATACCGTTGATATGTTATGGATTCGCTGGCATGCCTCCAGCAAGCCCTACAAACATTGCTTGTTGGCTAATCACAGGGATGGTATTCAACTACTTTGTGTTCAACTACAAAATACAATGGTGGCAGAAATACAACTATGTTTTGGCGGCAGCATTGGATTCTGGGACAGCCTTCATGGGCGTGTTCTTGTTCGTCGCACAACAAAATCAGAAAGTGAATATAAAGTGGTGGGGAACCGAAGTTGATCACTGTCCCTTAGCTACTTGCCCAACTGAACCTGGTATTGTGGTTGAAGGGTGCCCAGGTTTTAAGTAAGTAGGTTAGTAATACTTTGGATGATCAATGAGCTCAAAGTGTGTTGGAAGCTTTATTTTTGAATTGTAGTAAGAATAGGTTTAGTGAAGTGAAGCAGAGTCTTCGCCTTGAACATTGATTATCTGTTAGGTTTGATTATATTTGTTTTCAAGTAAAAGTTATGGTTTTGACTTTACAATTCATCCCTAATATTGCTAACCTAAATAGAACTGAACGTTTGTCATTAAATTGTCAAATTTCTTCTAGTATTTGTTGCCTTTTTACAACTTTAATAGTGATACAATATCAAGCAATACAACCCATCCAAATTAACATGGCAACTTGGAATAAGTTAACTCGTCGTATGGGTGTCCCTTGTTTGTAGAATCGTTTGCATGGTTTACACTGCAGCCAGGTTAAAGGGCTTCCAGTATCCATAAGAGAATAGGTCGATGTACCAATTTCATAGCTATATTCGGACAGGAATCCCTCCAATGGTAGGTAATTCCGGACAAAGTAACTTTTACGGTGAAGTTACGAGTTCGCACAGGGTCTCGGAACAGCAGGATTCGTGTCTGCAGAATAATATGGTGAATCGAACATGTAAAAAGAAAACGGGGTACTGTGAACCCCCATGGTGTAATGAATATTTGAATTCTGATAACGAGTCACTTTTATTAGTGTATGTCCATGACCAGCTCACAGACTTGCCAAAAGGACATTTTTTTACCAATAACAATTGCAAAGGGCATTCTCAATCAAGCCTGAAGTCATTGCCGAGCTAAGGAAATACTCTTTCCATACTTTACTGCCATTTTTCTAAGGAAATTACAATTTGTAATCACTGGATTTCTCGACACCATATCAATACAGTAAACTAGTCAACTTACAATTTTTCAAAGAACAGATGAGCAGCTCTTAGAATGTATGCTCTGTCATGCCTCATCTTCCAACCATTTGTCGGCAGTGAGCAGATAGGGTTGCCTTGTCTTTAGCTTCAGATTATACTTGCTTAGTATACCCCAGGCACATATGCATCACAGGCGCGAGATTTTCAACTCCTGCACTACTCTTATCGGCTGCAACTGGCAATAAAATTAAAGCCTAATAAGTACTTGGAAACCACAGATTCAATACACAACGAGAACCTCATTGAGCCTAATCCCAGAAAATAAAGTGCCAAATGTGGGGTAATATCTCATAAGGCCACGGTTCGGGTAGGGCTAGATAGTCCATGTGATGCTGAAGAGGACTAATTCAAGTCAGTATTTGCCATTTGGACAGTGGACACCATAGATACAATACACGAGTACAAGAAAATAAATCTGTGTCAGTTGAAGGAACATACACATAGTTGCAAATAAAGAACCTTGGTGGCTTAACGACAACCTCACTGAGCCTAACCCCAAAATATTAAGTGCAAAATATAGTGCAATATTACACCTACCTCCGGTTTGGGGCAGGGGCGGAGTCGAAATCTAACTAAGGGGGAGCAAAAAAATTCTAGGGAGTGCAACTATGATAAAATAGGCTTAAAACCCAATAAATTAAAAAAATTGGGCTAAATTAGGCTTTGGAGCCAGTTGGGCAGGGTGTGCAATTGCACACCCTTGCTATACATTGGCTCCGCCTCTGGTTTGGGGTAGGGCAAGGTTGTTAATCCTGTGGGTAAGTTCAGTGTCATCCAAATAGTACCCAAAAACAAGAAATCCAAATTCAAAAAAATAATCAAACTTTTATCTAAAAAAACAAATAAGAAATAAGCTTCATAGTAATGGTAAACTGGGAAATGACAGCAAGGTTACCCAATTCTTTCAGTACATGGATTAGTTCCTTTCAACTTCTTGCAGCTCATCATTGCTTTGGTGCCTTGACATTACAGCCTGCTTCAGCAGTCCTCAGTACATCTTAGTCTGACTTAGCTTAAGCAGGTAGGTGCTTTTTTGACCGGATCTGTAAGCTTTTGGCAGGTGAGCGATCCCCTTAGTCTGACTTAGCTTAAGCAGGTAGGTGCTCTAGAAAGAGTCCTTGCTATGTGTCTTTCTAGCATTTTTTTTATCATGAGATAGAGACAACTCATGATTATCATGAGATGGAGACAACTAAGTACACATCTAAACCTTAAAACAGATTATCACCAAATCCAGCTTAACATAAACTTAAAAGGCCAACAACGTTAGAGCCCTCTAACTAAGTACCATTATTGCGTATGAATCAATCAGAACTTATATTATGCACGAAGTAAGTGTTTAATATAGTTACAATAGTGTCTTGAAGTGCCAGAATTGAGCTAAACGGGAAAATTAGAAGCAGTTTATCTAGTGCAGTTATTTAAGTTGAGGAATGGAACTATCTACAGAGAATACTCAACTCTTTACAACCAAAAGAGCAAAAATATGAAGAGCCAGGTTGTGTAACATTTTCCAACTCCAGCAAATACCCAAAACAAAAAATGTTCACAGTGACATGCATGTAAACAAACAAATGAACAATTTTCTTCACTATGCATCACCACCACCAACAAGTCAATAACATGATCAACTAAACCATAAATCAACAAATTTTTATTGATGTGGCTCCTTCTTCAAAAGAAATTAAACACAGTGTGAAAAACGAATCCACCCATAAGAGATAATAACACACAAAATCAAACAAAAAAATCGAAATCAAATTAAACCCCACTAACAAGAGTACCTCAATTAATGAAAATCAATCAAAAAAAAATCCTAATCAAAACTATAACCCATTGAGTACCTCAAATAATTAAAAAATCCATCCATATTTTTGATCTAAAAATCGAAATCAAAACTAGACGCTATTAATAACAGTACCTCAAATGATAAAAATCGATCAACAAATCCCTTATCTCAGAATTCATTTGATTATCAACCAAATCAGCACTTGGAGATGACGGTGGTGATGTAACAAAAGAGGGTTTTACTTAGTAAAGAAGGTGGAAGAATATGAGACGATGGTGGGGGAGTCGCCCCTCTGCTGCAGAAAGAAAAATGAAAAAAATGGTTTAGATTCTCAAGCGAGGGGTCGAGTATCTAGGTTATGTGGGGTCCCAGGGGTTTTACTAGCCATCGATCTATACGATCGGTCGGTTCTGGTGACGTCGGTCGGTATATATATACAACCGAGTAACACCGGAAATAGGTCGGGTTTTGAGAACATCCACCGGACAGGGCCGTTTGATATTTCGAGCTCGGTTTGGTTCGGTGAATTTTTGGTCGGGTTGATCGGTTCGGCCGGTTATAACGGGTCCATGTGTACCCCTACTTTAGGTTGTTGATTAGATAGGAATTACAAGATGGTTACACATAATGAAGGCCATTACAGTTGTGGGTTTATATTATGCGTTCCGTGAACCTTGTATTGTAGGCGATTAGTGTCCCTAATTGACTTACATTTGCTTGATTTGCGAGGCCTTTAACTGTTTAGTTTCCTTTGTGATAGTTATGCAATATGTTACGCCCTTCATGATAGTTTTGTTCTATAATGTTACGACGATTCATAAGATGAGTGAAATTGTTTCTGAAAGGCTTAAAATTTAAAAAATTTCCGAGAATATTGATCAGTTTGCTTTGAACATTATATTTTAACATTTAATTTAAAACTCATCTCACCAAAAAAATAAATAATAATAATAAATAAATGAGAGAAAAAACCAAAACAAATAACCATTATATTGAAAAGGGATTAATAATTAAGCAATTTATTCAATTCACTAATAAAATAAGAAAACCTCATATAATTTATTAATTCTTACTTGCTGCATTCTTTACCACGTTCGAAATTAGTTCTTGTCTACTAAGATATCGAGGAGTGCTTTTGTTGGTCCAATTCATGACCCCACTGATGAGTACATTCTCCCTTACAATCATCAGGACAAAAATAGACTGGTAATGGCCCATCAACACAATTTGCCATGCACTCTGTATAACAATCTTTGTAATTATCTGCAATACTCTTCCCTACGAACATTCCCAATATTAGCATTGCCATCATGAAAATCATCTTCATATTCTTCGCTTTCATTTTCTATTATGTTTCTATGTACGCTTTGTTTCTCTTCAAACTTTGATGAGATGACTGCTATTCTTGTGGCTAATTTATAGTTTTATAAATATAACCTTGTAATAAATTAAAAATATTTTTTGGAAGCTTTAAAAATGGAAAATGAATTAATTTTCTTTATTGTGTGACGTCATACATTAGCATTTGTAAGGAAATTGAAATCTTATTTGTGAAAGTAAAATAAAAATATCGGCAAATCGATTGATTACATAAAATTAAGAAAATAATATTGCCTAGTAATATTACTAAAAATAAAAAAATATATTCACTTTTTAGGCTAAATATAAAAATCGAAAATATTTTATTTTTAAAACTGGGGAATATTTAGAAATTATAGTTACATACCGATCTTAATATCTTAAAAAAATGTTAGTACAAATCAACACTTTCCTAAATAATAGGAGAACAGCTGTAGACATCCTTGAGCAAGCTTGCCGTCGTTGTTTTTTATCCTTAGTGTCGACTCGCAACAGTTTGTTCGGTCCACGCTTCTGAATAAGTTGATTCCACACAGTACCGGCCAGCGGACGGCCACCACAATTGTATATATAATTTGAGTCCAATTTAGAGAGTCAGGTTAAAAGTGAACAAAGCTGAAATTCTAGAGCTTTTGGTCCCACTTAAGAAAATATAGACCAATAGAAATCTTGGGTTTTGAGATCTTTTTGATGTTTTTTGCTACACGTAATATGGGGTGGGTGGTCAAAACATCCTCGCAGAAACAAAATCCATACCCTAATTTTATTCTCCACTCTTCCCTATTCTCTCCTTTTTTTTTTTTGTGTGTGTGGTGCCGTCACCGCTGAAACAGAAATCGTTTCTCTACGTCGGAAGAACTTGCTTCCCAAAAACCTAACTATTCTTCACTTCTACCGCTACCTATCCGCCCCTCTCCCTATTTTAATCGTCTCTTCTTCATTTTCTGTTTAATTTCCATGATTTCCTGTTAATTTCTTTTCCATTCTTTTATATCGCAGGTGATATAAGCACATAACTGGTATGGGTTTGCAAGTAATGGATGTGCTGGACAGCGGGAGGTTTAAGCATAAAGATGCTATCGATTTTTTTTTATATATAATTGTTGATGCGTGAAATATAAGTTAAGGTTTGATTTAGATGTGTTCTGATTTTGTAGTGAAGGTTTATCAGTTTGAACAAGGCGCGATTATGATTTTAAGATTATGGTTTTTTCATGAGATGGTAGTTCCCAGACGCTGTATGACTTTTGTCAATGTTTTATATATTCTTTCATATATCTTTCATTTATGTAATGATTTTTCTTAACTCTGGGAGATTGCGTGGACATTGGCATCCGTTCGAGCTATCACTCGACGGGGTACTGTTTCTGCAGCCAAGCAGGAGGAGGAGTTAACTGCACCAGAGTTGGCCGATAAAGGGTAAACTTGCTTTTTCTTGGGGTTGTATGTTTCTCTACATTCCACACCACACCAATACTTTTTCTCAACCAAATTTCATCTTAGCAATCAAAGAAAGTGTTCTTATAGGTTTACAATGAACCACCATTTGTGTTTGAAATCAAAGAGGCTATTAACAGTAACAATAATGCATTTTTTTAATAAATGTTATGAGACTAGAATGTGGTTACTTTGAGTTCGTATGTGATTACTTTGGCAGATGCTCTCATACGCATCCTTCAAATCTATTTATGATATTGAATGAAGCATGTGGGAATCAGATCGCAACCACGAAAACTAAAAGAAGCAGATGATCACTAACAGATAGCAAATAAATACATATACATGAATTTCCTGTTATCTAATTAGCTAACTCCGTGTTGAACAAAAATTCGAAACCCTAGATCAAAAATCAGGGGAAAGAAAAGACGGCAAAAGAGGCTAAAACATAAGTATCATCTGAGGAACTCGTATCACACATACCTTAAACGTTAATCGGAAGAAAAAACTCTGATTTTTATGACCTCGTCTCCCTATCAACAGAGCCTTAAAACTCTTCTTTTTCTTATTGTATGATATGATGAAAATACAATGGATTGGGAAAGTACCCAAATAAAGCCTGGGGGTTACATATAGCAATCGGGACACTTGAAGACACGACACCTGTCCTGGAATCAGCCCTTACTGAACATCACAAAATGTTTTTTTCACCTAAGTGCCGGGCCTTGGCCTTGGGGTACAACCTTAAGGGCGTTTTGGTAAACTGAGTAATCTACTTCCACAAAACCTAATTTTACCTCTTCACACACCACAAGAGTTAAAGAATCTTCTTTTCACAAAGCAGTAGAGCGGCTAGAGGCGAATCCACTTAAACCTAGATCTCTCTTACCAACAATTGTTCTTATATGTTGTTCAATTGATTTATCTATTTTTGTTATTTGAAATTAAAATTTAGTTTTGGATCGGTAGAGAAAAGAAAGCAGAGATTGTGTGTATCGGAATTTTGCAATTGATTGATCGGTGAAGGTGGCATTTCATACTCTTTGTAATCCACCTAATTTAATTTATTTTGTTCACCATGCAAATGATATTTAGATCTTATTCCTTGAGTTCTTCTTAAACTGTATCTCTTTTCCTGTCTCTAGTAAATAACTTTAGTTGCCGGAGTTCTTTAATCTGAAAGTACATCATTAAGTACGTCAACGGCGGAAAATGAATAACTTTCCAGATTAGGTTTTTTGGCGATTTGGTTGTGTAACATAGAGTTCAGGTTTTGAGGTTATGAGTTAAAAATGATAGCATGAATTGGAGGCAATCCACTTTGTCCAAACCCTAATTGGATGCGTGAAATAACATATGCCCTTAAAGAAAATTAGGTTTCTGTGATTGATTTTATTGAATTACATCCCTAATTCTGTTGGCTTCTGTGATTGATTTTATTGAATTCAAATCCCTAATTCTGTTTTATGTTGGTATTAGAATTAATTTGTTTATTTTTTGAAAGGAAATTAGGTTTTAAGTCTTGGATTTTTAAAGGAAGCAGAGATTGTGTGTATTGGAATTTTGCTTATTTCTTGCAATTTATATCCTAAAGATTACTCTGCGAAATTGATGAACTTCTGAATGTGGGTAGTTGAGTCTCATATTAATCTATTGATTAAATCAACAATACAGTATTGAGTACATTTATCTGGATAATATGACTAGGGTACATATTAACTTTAAGGAAAAGCCTTCAATTTTATTTAGTTTTTTTGGGAAGTAGTTTATTTACCAATAGATCCAAGTAATGATGGGATGGTTTTTTATTTTCTCACTGCATCATTTTTACTCATCTTTGAATCTTTATCACATGAATGAATTTGATATATTCTGTAATGAACCCATATTTGCCTACTTATTGTGAATTCTCACTGATGCAGTCACACCAATCTTTGCTTCTATATTATTTATACTCATTAATTGGTTATTAATCTCCATTGTTTGATCGAAAAATGTTGAATATGTAGCCAGTAATGGGATTATCTAAAGAGGACTGGAAACATTAGTCGATACTGGTTAGAACATGTTAGGTAACTAGATTTTTTGATTTGAAAGAACTCGTCATTTGTAACTCACTTTCAATAATTATACTTGAACAAATATGTATAAAAGTTGTAGTCTTATTGAATTTCGAACTAAAATGTTCCGAGATTTGTAAGATAATAATAATGTTTGTTTTATCTGAATTCTACATTTTGGGGTATCTCTATTGGATTTATATAACCTTTTCATATCTGGTAACAGTTAGATTTCTATACATTTATGAGATGTTAATCAGTTAAATAAGAAATTTAGATTTCATGCACATACTTGATCTTGGATTTGTTGTTTTGTGTGTTCTGAAGTGAACATTGCTTGTTACTTGTTTGAGAGCCTGAATAGGAACTGAACCTATTATATTGGCACTTTTTATACTGCGATTCAGCAGATTTACGGAGTTAAGATAGATAATTCAGAGACTTTGTATTCTTCTTTTATGTTTGGATTATGAAACTTGGGAATGTCAATGACCCATGAATGACGAATTCATGATAGATAATTCAACTTGATTTCACATTGTTCTTCTGGTTAAGTTAACAATGGTTTTCCTGGGGGAGTAACAAGCTATAGTGATTTCTAGATCCCACAAGCCCACCGATATGTACCATAAGGTGCCTACAGCTTCTCTGTCAAGGTAATACAACACTCTTGACTTTTTGGTCTATTAAAATCGTAATGGTAGATAGATAGTTTATCAGCGACCTACAAATAAGTTGAGATTATTTCGGTTGCTGGCCAAATAGGTTTTCCAACTATTCACAAAGGAGGAGGAGACGACATTAAGAAGTTTGCACCTATTGCATACCACACAACTTGGAGTCGGTTGAAAATGAGCTTCTTTTTATCCCTGGGTTTCACATAATTGGCATGCCCGATCCTGCTTGCTTGCCTAGTAATATCCAGAGATCCTATACTTGGGTAGTAAACATTGGAAGAGTGGAAGCTGGCTTTGTCCATGCCTCTATGCTCTAATCAGAAAAATGCACACACCTTTTGAAGTGAATATAGGTTGGTTAGACTTTATTCCTTCTGACCAAAATGAGACAGGTATTTTTCCGATTGCCGCAAAATAAAGAAGAAGCTCTTTTTTGCGACCGGTATTTTTTTCCTGCTGACCAAAATGAGACAGGTATGTTCCTGCTGAGCAACATGTGGGTTTTCATTTTTTCTCTTTTTGCTCGGGTTACCTTAAATCCACTCCAAAGTTTGGATTTTGTACATAATTACAGATAGGTACAATTGTTGAGTACAGTGAAAGACCCGACTTCTTGGTAGCTCTTGAATCTCCTCACCAAATATGTAAGCTTTTGAACTCTTTTGGTTTATTAATACAATTCTTATTGATAGACCGAAAAAAAGTATTATGGCGATCCCAGTTGCGACCAGCAAGACACAAAGTCACAAAGAGTTCTGAAGATGAATCTTTTAGCTGAGGCAACAACATAGGCTTGTTAATCTCTTCAAAATCATGTTTATATTGAGATAATGATGTTGTATAGACCTTTTATAGTGAAATTCGAAATAAAATTCAGATTCTTATTTGAGATTCATTCCCTCAAATTTGAAGATTTGAGACTTTCCTTTCAAGAGGAACATGTATTTCAGGTCCTCCAGTGAAGACTACCGAGTCCTGACACTTTAGCAGCTAATGAGTTAATATCACCTGAAATATAACAGTAAAAATAATCTAGCTTTACAATGCATTATAAATCTCACTGGAAACATCTGTAATTCGAATTTAACTACTTCGGGATCATCGAGGAAAGACTACAACTGTAGGAATTTAAATCTGATGCTCATGCAGAACCAGAAGGCCATAGGGGTTATCAAATTGCACGCCACCACACACCATAGAATTATACGATGAATTATCATTTACGGATGAAGTTGTAAAAATTGATAGAGTGGGCTTACAACTCAATCCCAATGGTTATTAATGGGCCTAATCCAGGAGGTGTCTCTCCGGGAAACTCTAGCCACTACCGCACCATTAAACAGAAATTACATATCTGTAAGTAAAATTCCAAAAACAAGCAATGATTTGACAAGCACATATGTGGATAGGGTTCCCACCATTAACTTCAGATTTTTATTTTTATGAGAAAAAAATTTATCGATTAAGAATTAAAGATAACTCTAAAAATTTCATCAAATGCGAATCATTGAGTATTTTTAGAACAAAACCCAATGCTATCAGAATGATTTGAAAGATCCTTTATGAAGTAGGCGAACAATCCAAACAGTCAATAGCCTAACAGGAATGATGTTTCGTGTTAAGTAAGTGGTAACTATAAGAAATTTCATGACTTATAAGAGTTAGATAATCTGCCGTTAAATTTAGGGTTCACTTCTGACTGTGTATTCCAGCCTTATCCCTAACGGCTGTTACATATCTATGGCTAAACGGAATTCCTGATCTGCTTATGAACGGCTATGATATGCAGTTGATAATGGAGAACGTTAAAGATAATGATCTTGACCAACATTTAACAGTTGACTGAAGTTGTCAAACAATCCAAACAATCAATAGCTGAACAGGAATGAGGTTTCGGGTTAAGTCAGTGGTAATAACTATACGAAATTTCATTACTTACGCCTAGGCCTTGGGTACAATTCAAAGTGGTTGTAAGGGGTAAGTTGAAATCCTTTGGGGTCGAGTAGGAGGAAAGACTATTAAGGAAGGAATTTCTTCTTGGAACAAACCAGCCTATTTTATTCTCACCACTAAGCAACTGTGACGGTGTGCAATATCGCCATATCTAGACCATTCTCAGCAATCCATTTCGAAGAATGTGTGCCATGGCACATTCCGATTATCTTTTCTTATATGGTGTTAACATAAATCTGCCGTCCTTACTTTTTGATGTACACTTTGATCTGATGTTTGGATCCTGAGACCATCAAAACCAGCTATAAAGTCGCCCTTAAATTGGTTTCCTAGACCAACTAGATTTCCAAATCTAGTCCTTCACCATCCCAACATGAATTTCCAAATAATTGAACTAGATCTAGAATTCTTGGTTTCGCACTTGTTGCTCAGGGGTAAGACTTAAGAGTAAAGACATACTCAAACTGAAACAAGACTTCCTGATGAAACTTCACGCATTCATGGTCATCAACCGAATCTCACAACAAATTGAGACTAGACTAGCTAAGATGGGTTAGGTAATCACAAAAATTTGAGTCTTAACAAGTAAATACATACAGATTATATCATAAATTAAAATAGAACAAACAATAACATAAAACAGGGATCGACAGAACTGGTCATAATTTTTGTTTATTTATTAGGGAAATTGGTACACATACATAATAAACATGAAGCAAAAGTGGGAATAGAAATGTTTAAATAGCATTTCAGATGATAAAAAGTAATCGACAGTTTTTGTGCTCCATTGACCTGATATAGACGGTAATGATGATGTAGAAAAAAAGGATCCGTAAATTATCATTTTGAGAGGAGAAATCATAGTGCTGCTTGTTTTTAGTGGTGATGCTATTGTTATTGAACCACACCTCCAATTGTTTCTCCCATGATTTTGTTGTGGCTGATAGATCTATTGGTGTTTGACTTTAGGGTTGGTATTTTTTAGCAGATAGAAGAAGGAGGCGCAGTTTGGATCCATTAGGCAAAAACTTATGCACTTAAAAGGGATGGAGATGCACCCGTTTGGTTTAGGTTTTCACTTATCGCCATCCATTTCAAGTTTTTTATATGATCCAACAGCTGCTGCTTATTCTTCGACTGACTGTATTTGGTGGCCTAAATTTGTGTTGGTTAGATGGACTTGGAGAACCTTACCGTGATGGATTTTTTTATTGAAGGTATCATGATGTTTACTTATTTAAGTTCCAGGTACTTAAAATTTAGCTCAATCCATAAAAATGTGGCTCATCTATTTTTCTGTCATTTTCCACATGTACCGGGGTGTCAAACCGATGTCTCCGATAAGTTTATCGACAAGCGGAAGAGGAGCCAAAATTCCCAAACAGAAGACAAAAACCATACGACTGTATCACGGGAAGTCATTTGCATTGTAGTGAATTGTACATGCGCATCTAACGGAGGGAACGTATTCTGCGACTGATCCGTACTATTTGACGGACACCTAATGTGGTTATGGATTACCACAATGGGAATTGCTTGTATTTTTATTTAGTAAATTTTGTGTGCGCGCGAAGGCTTTTCATAAGTGTTTTTTTTCTTCTTAAGCACTTTTTTTTCCCTGCAGTTTTTAAATGCTACTTGAGGTAGCTTTTTGTACAAGATGTACCCAATCTGCAGGAGTGCATATAATGAGTACTGATTGGTTAGAGGAATAGGGAAGTAAGAAACTTATCCTCTTAAATGACGAGCAACCTCATTAGACTACGAGCAGCGACATTTCGTACTGATTTCTTGGCCATTCATATATTATTTTATATGATTACAAGCAAAATTTTGCTAGCTTTTTGGTGGTAAATTTTTTTCTGTACTGTACTGCTACCTAGACGTTTGTCGGGGTAATGACATTACATGATTCATTTATGCGTCAGATTTGAGGAAACTCCATTCACAATAGGAACACGACTATGTTGAGATGACTAATGTTTCTCCGACCAACATTAGATATACTTAAGTCGTGTACAAGTGGTACCAAAGTCAGGTTGCAACTCAAGTCAGTCATTTCTAAGCAACTTGTATGTATGCCTAGGTATAAATCACCCATAGCCGGTGGTGCTTTATATTGAATAGGTAACATGCTGAAATTGGATTTAGTGCATTCAGGTTACATTTCATAAACAAAAAAACAAAGAAGAAGAAAAAACTAGCTAGCAGTGAGGAAACTTCTCCGCCACTCGAAAATTTTAGCTAGTAGCTAGGCTATATATGTGATATAACATAAAACAAACATGTTACATAAATGTAGAAGAGACTTAACAAGCAAGATACACATCAACAAAGTTCTTCATACCTCTAAGTACTCATGTGTTGTAAAAAAGCAAAATGGACAGTCTTTGGTATAGCAATTCAAGAAATTGTAAAAAAAGGGTATTCATTATCTGCATCTCCATTCTCCAAAGGAGATAAGCCTGCTATTTCATACACGAAATCAAGGAAATCCTTTTTACAATGTGTCGTACTGTGCTCCCCTAAATATAAGTGTATTCCCAAATTGCTTCTAGGTCATCATTTTGTGATAGCATTCTCACCTCCTGGTGGTGTGGTGTTCATAGACAATTCATTTCTTGGAGATGCAAAAACCACGATAATATGAAAGCATGGAACATCCGACTAGATTTTGCTGGTGACAATGGATGAGTTTGTCGACAAACAAGAAGCAAATTCTAAATTAAAGGATAAGTTTGAAAACAGGGCACACCCACTGCTAGCTTAATTATACCCATTTTCTCGAGCTGTATTGATTTATATGTGCACATATTTTCCGCATCAAACTTAATGACAATCCATTTTAAATAGGTGAAATACTGAAATTGTGTCTAGGTATGCTTTTACAGCATTCCGATTATAATTTCATGAATAAAAAGAAAAAAACCGGCAATGGAAAAATTTCTCCACCACTTAGACAATTCTATTTATTTATTAGGTTAAATGATCGGCATACATAAAAGTAAACTATGAAGATGAAGAAACAAATAGAATACAAATGATCAAACAAGAAGATTCAGTTTTTCTTCTGTAGAAGTGAAACTGAATCTTCAATTAACCCACAAATTATGGAGATGACTGAGATGATAAGGTAAAATTGAAAAAGGAATACGGTAATCATGATAAGATGAAAGTAGACAATGAGAGAAAAGACGAGACGAATTAAGGTTTTGAGAGGAAATATCATTATGCTAATAGCCCGCTGCTTGTTGTTGATGTCATTGAATTACCACTACTTGCTTCTGGCTTGATTTTGTAGTTGCAGATCTGCTTTTCTATTTTAGGGTTTCTCTCCTTCTCCACAGAGACAATGGCGGCGTTATTCAGTTCTTCTATAGAAAACTATACTATACGACTACTTATATAGGGTTAGAGGATCTGCTCTCAAATTTAGGGTTAGCATATACGGTAACTTGTAATATATGACAGAAAGAAGTTTTTGACAGTTGACTGAAGTAGTCAAACCATCTAAACAGTGAAAAGTAATTATAACCAGCATCGTTCAATTATGATCTTATGAAGTGCATCTGGATCATCGTTGGATACACACTTTTTAATCTTGATCGTTGGAATATTACCTCAAAGAAAGGTAAAGTAGAGAAAATGAGATAGAACAACAACGAGAAGATGAGATAGAACAACAACGAGATAGATTCAGATAAAGAGGAATTAATGCAAGAAAATTTGAACCTAAGAAGATATTAGATATTTGTAGTAGTTGATTGATTAAATAGATATTTTGTAAAAGATTTCGCATGTTTATTGCCATATTAGGGTATAAGTCGTAGAAAATGACCAAGGAAGTAATTCCAAATTATCAATCCAAGATCCCAAATTGTGCAAATTGTAATGGACGGAGCTTCTTCACTCTATTGAGGTATTCATATTCATTCGTTCAATAATTCCCATTTTCCAATCATACGCATGCCTCAAGTGGGATTGAATTTCTCCCTGTAATTGAAAATCGTATGTTAAAATTGGTATTAGGTATTAGATGTTGATCAACATAACGACCTTCCTGATGTGATAATTTTTTTCCTTCCAGTTTTTGATTTTAGGGTGTTGTTTTGCAGGGGAAATCACAACTAGATATTGATGTCGATGTGGAAGGTGCCATTAATGGACTGCAAAATGCTGTTCATGAGCTATTCGAGTTGGTTGACGAAAAGGATGTAAGTTGTTGTTATTTGGATTTTTGCAATTGCAGTATCCAACTTATTATTCTATGGAGCATAATTATGTGCATTCTCTAAACCTTTAATGATAATGTTAGAGGAAAATCCGATCACAAGAAATTGTTGTTGCATTAATCTGGATGCTGATATATGTGTAAGTCGGTGAGTGGAGAGTGGAGAGTTGCGAATGTGTTCCTAGTTCCCGTGAGACAGTCATCGTTTGTATATATAGGGTTGTCTGTGGGTCATTGTTCTTGCCTGACCGATGTCTTCAGACATTTTTCTCAAAAAACGATTGATTCTTCTCAAATCCTTTCCATATCTGCTCCTACATCAAATTTGAACTGTTTTTTGGTAGGATTTAGGGTTCCATTTTTCGTTTTTCTTCACAGCATCATTCTTCTGATGTTGTTGGTAATGACGATTAAGGTTATGGTGTTCTTCATCGTGTTCTTGGAGTTATTCGTCTCAGATCTGGATTTTTGTTACTGTTCTTCATAGAATTGCACCAAGTTTGTTCTTCTATGATCTGCTTCTACTAATACTACTACAAATTCAATTGGTAATCTTGTTTCAATTTTAGTTGTACTTTCCTTTTCACTTTTGATTTTCAGTTTCACTTCATCAAATACATGTAAGACTGGTGCAAGATCACCAGCTTTGTTCAATTTCTTAAGATAACCAGCTTTGTTCAATTTCTTAAGATCACCAGCTTTGTTCAATTTCTTAAGATCACCAGCTTTGTTCAATTTCTTTTCAATCTTGTAAGACTGATGCAGGATCATCAACATTATTCAATTTTAATATCCTTTAAGACTAGTGCAAAGCTCACTAGCATCATTTTCAGATCGTTTTCATTGATGACTACTCATTCTGTGTTTTACGCATCTTCAACTGTCTTTTCTGTTGGCGCAATGCGGAAGTGTAATGAGTTTATGGAAATGATATGGGAAATAAGTTTAGGAAAAGTGTTTGGTTTAATTGAAAAAGTGAGGCTTATATTAATTTGGAAAATGAAAATATTTGCAAGGTGATTTTAGGTGTAGCAACTTTGGCTCACTGTATACACTAGCAGTCACTTGACTTGCTTATTAGCTCTCACTCTCACTAACCTGTTTAGTCACTTGAAATTTGGATTGCTTGAGTTTTTTTGATGATTCAAAATGAATCCATCCACTGCCTATTTATAGGCCCCCATGACCGACTTAAAAAACACCCTAGTTAACTCTAGAATAATCTACTACATGGGCCATGGCCGACCAACTAAAGAAAAAACTAGAAAAAGAATTATCTAGAGTTGTTGACTGACTATTGTTGGAGGACCTAGAAAAAGATGTCTCTAGGCTTATCTACACGGACGGACCTAGATTAGTCTAGGTGACTAATTTATCTAGATTTCTCTAGATTATATTATAAAATCACAAATTAGCTAATATTTTTAACACTCCCTCTTAATTTGTGATGTTGAGATGTTCTCTAAAATAATTGAATTTTTCCACCGTGACTGCTTTTGTGAAGATGTCTGCATTTTGTTCTTGTGTCGGACAGAATTGTAGCTCAATTTCTTTGTTTTCGACCAACTCTCTGATGAAGTGGTGTCGTAGCTCTATGTGCTTCGTCCGTCCGTGGAAGACTGGATTTTTTTTCATTGCAATTGTAGACATATTGTCACAGTAGATAGTTGTCGGCTACTTTTGCTTTTGTTGTAGGTCGGTCATTATTCTTCTTAGCCATACTGCTTCATATGCTGCACTTGTTGCTGCTATGTACTCTGCTTCGGCTGACGATAGTGCCACCGTGCTTTGCTTTTTAGATCTCAAAGAGATAACTTTTGTTCCCATACAGAAAACATAGCCTGATGTGCTCTTTCGGTATTCAATTGAACTTGCCCAATCGCTATCTGTGAATCCAATTAAATCATTATCTTTTTCTCTTGTATACTTGATGCCAAAATTCTTTGTTCTCTTGATATAACAAAGAATTCTCTTTACGGCGGCGTAGTGTAACTTGCTTGGTTCGCTCATAAACCGAGAAACAATGCTAACTGCATTGACGATGTCTGGCCTTGTATTTGTTAAGTAGATTAGTGAGCCGACTAGACTTATGAATAAGGTTGGATCGACCTTTGTCGCTCCATCATTTTTTACCAATTTCTCATTGGTACCCATTGGAGTTGCAATTGGTTTGCAATCCATCATGTTGAACTTTTTCAGTAAGTCTTCTGCATATTTTTCTTGGGATATGAATATTTCTTATGGAGATTGTTTTACTTGAATCCCAAGAAAATATCTCATAAGTCCTAAGTCTGTCATCTCATATTCTTTCATCATCTCCTTCTTAAATTTTTCTGCCATCTCTTGTTTTGTGCTGGCATAAATTAAATCATCAACATAGAGACAGACGATTAGGAAATCCGTACCTTGTTTTCTTATGTAGAGGGATGGCTCACTTGGAATTTTCTAGAATCCATTGGCTCGGAAATACTTGTCGATTTTGCTGTTCCATGCACGTGGTGCTTGCTTGAGACCATATAGTGCTTTGCGGAGACGATAAACCATTTTTTATTTTCCTTTTCGGACATATCCTTGAGGTTGTTCAACGTACACCTCTTCTTCAAGTTCTCCGTTTAGGAACGCCGACTTTACGTCCAATTGGTAGACCTTCATTTTGAGTTGAGCTGCCAAAGCTAACACCATCCGGATTGTTTCCATGCGAGCGACTGGAGCGAATGTCTCGTTGTAGTCAATTCCTGGTTGTTGGGAATATCCTTTTCCAACTAGCCTTGCCTTGTGCTTTTGAATTGACCCATCTTTATTATATTTTGTCTTGTAGACCCATTTCAGACCAATTATTTCTTTGTATGTTGGCTGATTTACAAGCTCCCATGTTTTATTTTTCTCAATTACTCGCATTTCTTCATCCATGGCGTTTCTCCATTTTTCTTCTTTTGCCGCTTCCTCATATTTGTGAGGTTCTAGTGCTATAAATGCACAATTAGTTGTATTATAAATATCTACTAGGGAACGCACCCTTCTAGGTGTGGCACTTGCTTCTGATGAACTTGGGCTTTGTTGTGTTGGACTTGGAGATCTCGGGCTAGCTGGTGGAGTACTTTCTTCCTGGCGTGGCTGATCTGGCTCGTCTTGAATGAGTAGTGGTAACTCGTGGTTCTCTGGTTCATCATTCCAATCCCAGGATTTGAATTCGTCAAAGATAACATCTCTTGAAATTACTAGTTCCTTTGTGTCTGGCTTTAGAAGTCTATATGCTTTAGACTCTTCGCTGTATCCGACGAATATTAGCTTTTCTCCTTTTTCATCGAACTTTTCTCTATGTTGGGATGGAATATGTGAGTATGCAACGCAACCAAAAATTCTGAATGAAGTTACCTCAGGCTTTTTCTTATGCCAAGCTTCATATGGAGTTTTGTTGAGAACTGCTTTGGTTGGTGAACGATTGAGGATGTAGAACGCCGTGTTGACTGCTTCTTCCCAGTAGTTGTTGGGTAGCTTCCTGGCTTTTAGCATACTGCGAGCCATTTCCACGATTGTACGATTTTTCCTTTCCGCGATGCCGTTTTGTTGTGGAGTGTATCGGACGGTAAGCTCCTTTTTGATTCCATTTTCTTTGCAGTAGTTGATAAATTTATTTGAAGTGAATTCTCCACCACGGTCTGTACGGAAAACCTTTAGTTGATGACCACTTTGCTTCTCTTCCAACGCCTTGAACTCTAGGAATTTAGTGAATGCCTCGGACTTTTGCTCGAGAATATACACCCACATCATCCTGGTATAGTCATCCACGAATAAGAGAAAATATCTCCTATTGTTGAGTGAGTTTGTTCTTGTTGGACCGCATATATCGGCATGCACTCATTCGAGGGTCCTTCTTGCTTTCCACGATTTCTTTGTGAACGGAAGTCTATGAAACTTCCCAAGAATACAACTTTCACATACTTTATCTCCACAGCTGATATTAGGAAGACCAATTACCATGTTCTTTGATTTTAAAACCTTCAAGGATCTGTAGTTGAGATGCCCGTATCTCAAATGCCATGACTTGCATTCATCGATATGATCGGTACTCATTGCACAATTTCCAATTGATGGCATAGATAGGGGAAAGACAAAATTTTCTGTCATTTTTACCTTTGCTACCAATTGCTTATTAATTTTATCATAAATTGTGCATTCTCCATCTTCAAAATATAGTGAGTACCATTTTTTATTAGTTGTCAAACACTTAATAAATTTTGATCTAGGACAGGAACATAAAGAACATCAGATATGTAGCGAGTTTTACCTGACCTTGTTCGTACGGATATGACTCCTCTTCCTTTAACATTCTGGTACTTTACATCTCCTAGTTTGACTGGTGGAATCTCTTGCTCTTCCAACTTCACGAAATATTCTTTATTTCCTATCATATGGCTACTACATCCACTGTCGACATACCATATACCTTGCGCATCTTGTTGCGAGGTGAGGCAGGAATAAAATACTTGATTTTGAGAATCTTTTTTCTCGGAATAGTTGGCTTCATTATTTTTAAACCAACAATCCTTTTCCATGTGATTTAATTTATCATACCTTGTGCACTTGTATTTGCAATTTTCAGTTGGATGGCCAAACTTTTTGCAAACATTGCATCGGAGATTTGAGGAGTAATTTTTTCCGTACCTTTGGTTGTTGTTTTTATAACCTCCTTTTCCTCTTCCACGTTTGCGGTAGAAGTTTCTGGGACCTTGATTTGATGTCGACCCTTTCTCGTATTGCGAGTTTGATGATGATCCCCTCCGGAGCTTTCTTACTGGCTTCCGTATTTTTCTTTTCACTGAAATTTATTTTTGATTGGAATGCCTTCTCCAACGGTTGCTCTGCGAACCTATTTATTCTTTTTTCATGCGCCTCTAGTGAACCCATTAGTTCATGTACCGAGAGAGTCGATAAATTTTTTGACTCCTCAATGGCAGCGACGACATGGTCGAACTTAAATGGTAAGCTTCTTAAAATCTTTTCTACAACTCTTTTGTTTTCTATGGTATCTCCATAACTACTGATTTGATTTACTATTCCAGTAACTCTTGAAAAAAAAGTTCTGGATAGTTTCATTTTCTTTCATGAGTAAATTATCAAAATCTCGCCATAAATTTTGTAGTTTAATGGATATTACCTTTTATGATCCTTGGAATGCTACTTTGAGAATATTCCAGGCCTCCTTTGAAGTTTTCGCCACCGAAATTCGAGGAAAAATTGCTTTGGTTACTCCTTGTTGTAGAAACAGTAGTGCTTTAGCATCCTTCTTCTTATTTTCCTTATACTCCTTTTTCTGTGCATCAGTCCATGATGCGGAAGCTACTTCCGACTCGGGTACCAAGTAACCATCTTCCACAAAATCTCATAGATCTTGTGAAATGAATAATGTCTTCATTTGTAGACTCAAATAATCATAACTCTCACCATCAAAAATTGGAATTAGACTTTGGGCATAATTAAAACCTTGTGGGTGGAGTTTTAGGATTATGGGTTTAGGTTAGCTCTGATACCAAATTTGTTGGCGCAATGCGGAAGTGTAATGAGTTTATGGAAATGATATGGGAAATAAGTTTAGGAAAAGAGGTTGGTTTAATTGAAAAGGTGAGGCTTATATTAATTTGGAAAATGAAAATGTTGACAAGGTGATTTTAAGTGTAGCAATTTTGGCTCATTGTATACACTAGCAGTCACTTGACTTGCTTATTAGCTCTCACTCTCACTAACCTGTTTAGTCACTTGAAATTTGGATTGCTTGAGTTTTTTTTGATGATTCAAAATGAATCCATCCACTGCCTATTTATAGGCCCCCATGACCGACTTAAAAAACACCCTAGTTAACTCTAGAATAATCTACTACATGGGCCATGGCCGACCAACTAAAGAAAAAACTAGAAAAAGAATTATCTAGAGTTGTACTGACTATTGTTGGAGGACCTAGAAAAAGATGTCTCTAGGCTTATCTACACGGACGGACCTAGATTAGTCTAGGTGACTAATTTATCTAGATTTCTCTAGATTATATTATAAAATCACAAATTAGCTAATATTTTTAACACCCCCTCTTAATTTGTGATGTTGAGATATTCTCTAAAATAGTTGAATTTTTCCACAGTGACTGCTTTTGTGAAGATGTCTGCATTTTGTTCTTGTGTCGGACAGAACTGTAGCTCAATTTCTTTGTTTTCGACCAACTCTCTGATGAAGTAGTGTCGTAGCTCTATGTGCTTATCAGAAAGACTAGATTTTTTGTCATTGCAATTGTAGACATATTGTCACGGTAGATAGTTGTCGGCTACTTTTGCTTTTGTTGTAGGTCGGTCATTATTCTTCTTATCCATCTTTGCTTCACATGCTGCACTTGTTGCTTTCTATGTACTCTGCAATAGTGCCATTTTCTTTTTAGATCTCAAAGAGATAACTTTTGTTCCCATACAGAAAACATAGCCTGATGTGGTCTTTCGGTATTCAATTGAACTTGTTGTGAAGCCAATTAAATCATTATCTTTTTCTCTTGTATACGTGATGCCAAAATTCTTTGTTCCCTTGATATAACGAAGAATTCTCTTTGCGGCGGCGTAGTGTAACTTGCTTGGTTCGCTCATAAACCGAGAAACAATGTTGACTGCATTGAAGATGTCTGGCCTTGTATTTGTTAAGTAGATTAGTGAGCCGACCAGACTTATGAATAAGGTTGGATCGACCTTTGTCGCTCCATCATTTTTTACCAATTTCTCATTGGTACCCATTGGAGTTGCAATTGGTTTGCAATCCATCATGTTGAACTTTTTCAGTAAGTCTTCTGCATATTTTTCTTGGGATATGAATATTTCTTATGGAGATTGTTTTACTTGAATCCCAAGAAAATATCTCATAAGTCCTAAGTCTGTCATTTCATATTCTTTCATCATCTCCTTCTTAAATTTTTCTGCCATCTCTTGTTTTGTGCTGGCATAAATTAAATCATCAACATGGAGACAGACGATTAGGAAATCCGTACCTTGTTTTCTTATGTAGAGGGATGGCTCACTTGGAATTTTCTAGAGTCCATTGGCTCGGAAATACTTGTCGATTTTGCTGTTCCATGCACGTGGTGCTTACTTGAGACCATATAGTGCTTTGCGGAGACGATAAACCATTTTTTTCTTTTCCTTTTCGGACATATCCTTGAGGTTGTTCAACGTACACCTCTTCTTCAAGTTCTCCGTTTAGGAACGCCGACTTTACGTCCAATTGGTAGACCTTCATTTTGAGTTGAGCTGCCAAAGCTAACACCATCCGGATTGTTTCCATGCGAGCGACTGGAGCGAATGTCTCGTTGTAGTCAATTCCTGGTTGTTGGGAATATCCTTTTCCAACTAGCCTTGCCTTGTGCTTTTGAATTGACCCATCTTTATTATATTTTGTCTTGTAGACCCATTTCATAATTATTTCTTTGTCTGTTGGCTGATTTAAGCTCCCATGTTTTATTTTTCTCAATTACTCGCATTTCTTCATCCATGGCGTTTCTCCATTTTTCTTCTTTTGCCGCTTCCTCATATTTGTGAGGTTCTAGTGCTATAAATGCATAATTAGTTGTATTATAAATATCTACTAGGGAACGCACCCTTCTAGGTGTGGCACTTGCTTCTGATGAACTTGGGCTTTGTTGTGTTGGACTTGGAGATCTCGGGCTAGCTGGTGGAGTACTTTCTTACTGGCGTGGCTGATCTGGCTCGTCTTCAATGAGTAGTGGTAACTCGTGGTTCTCTGGTTCATCATTCCAATCCCAGGATTTGAATTCGTCAAAGATAACATCTCTTGAAATTACTAGTTCCTTTGTGTCTGGATTTAGAAGTCTATATGCTTTAGACTCTTTGATGTATCCGACGAATATTAGCTTTTCTCCTTTTTCATCGAACTCTTCTCTATGTTGGGATGGAATATGTGAGTATGCTACGCAACCAAAAATTCTGAAAGAAGTTACCTCAGGCTTTTTCTTATGCCAAGCTTCATATGGAGTTTTGTTGAGAACTGCTTTGGTTGGTGAACGATTGAGGATGTAGACCGCCGTGTTGACTGCTTCTGCCCAGTAGTTGTTGGGTAGCTTCCTAGCTTTTATCATACTGCGAGCCATTTCCACGATTGTACGATTTTTCCTTTCCGCGATGCCATTTTGTTGTGGAGTGTATCGGACGGTAAGCTCCTTTTTGATTCCATTTTCTTTGCAGTAGTTGATAAATTTATTTGAAGTGAATTCTCCACCACGGTCTGTACGGAAAACCTTTAGTTGATGACCACTTTGCTTCTCTTCCAACGCCTTGAACTCTAGGAATTTAGTGAATGCCTCGGACTTTTGCTCGAGAATATACACCCACATCATCCTGGTATAGTCATCCACGAATAAGAGAAAATATCTCCTATTGTTGAGTGAGGTTGTTCTTGTTGGACCGCATATATCGGCATGCACTAATTCGAGGGGCCTTCTTGCTTTCCACGATTTCTTTGTGAACGGAAGTCTATGAAACTTCCCAAGAATACAACCTTCACATACTTTATCTCCACAGCTGATATTAGGAAGACCAATTACCATGTTCTTTGATTTTAAAACCTTCAAGGATCTGTAGTTGAGATGCCCGTATCTCAAATGCCATAACTTGCATTCATCGATATGATCGGTACTCATTGCACAATTTCCAATTGATGGCATAGATAGGGGAAAGACAAAATTTTCTGTCATTTTTACCTTTGCTACCAATTGCTTATTAATTTTATCATAAATTGTGAATTCTCCATCTTCAAAATGTAGTGAGTACCATTTTTTTATTAGTTGTCAAACACTTAATAAATTTTGATCTAGGACAGGAACATAAAGAACATCAGATATGTAGCGAGTTTTACCTGACATTGTTCGTACGGATATGACTCCTCTTCCTTTAACATTCTGGTACTTTACATCTCCTAGTTTGACTGGTGGAATCTCTTGCTCTTCCAACTTCACGAAATATTCTTTATTTCCTGTCATATGGCTACTACATCCACTGTCGACATACCATATACCTTGCGCATCTTGTTGCGAGGTGAGGCAGGAATAAAATACTTGATTTTGAGAATCTTTTTTCTCGGAATAGTTGGCTTCATTATTTTTAAACCAACAATCCTTTTCCATGTGATTTAATTTATCATACCTTGTGCACTTGTATTTGCAATTTTCAGTTGGATGGCCAAACTTTTTGCAAACATTGCATCGGAGATTTGAGGAGTAATTTTTTCCGTACCTTTGGTTGTTGTTTTTATAACCTCCTTTTCCTCTTCCACGTCTGCGGTAGAAGTTTCTGGGACCTTGATTTGATGTCGACCCTTTCTCGTATTGCGAGTTTGATGATGATCCCCCTCTGGAGCTTTCTTTACTGGCTTCCGTATTTTTCTTTTCACTGAAATTTATTTTTGATTGGAATGCCTGCTCCAACGGTTGCTCTGCGAACCTATTTATTCTTTTTTCATGCGCCTCTAGTGAACCCATTAGTTCATGTACCGAGAGAGTCGATAAATTTTTTGACTCCTCAATGGCAGCGACGACATGGTCGAACTTAAATGGTAAGCTTCTTAAAATCTTTTCTACAACTCTTTTGTTTTCTATGGTATCTCCATAACTACTGATTTGATTTACTATTCAAGTAACTCTTGAAAAAAAGTTCTGGATAGTTTCATTTTCTTTCATGAGTAAATTATCAAAATCTCGCCATAAATTTTGTAATTTAATGGAGATTACCTTTTCTGATCCTTGGAATGCCACTTTGAGAATATTCCAGGCCTCCTTTGAAGTTTTCGCCACCGAAATTCGAGGAAAAATTGCTTTGGTTACTCCTTGTTGTAGAAACAGTAATGCTTTAGCATCCTTCTTCTTATTTTCCTTATACTCCTTTTTCTGTGCATCAATCCATGATGCCAGAACTGCTGCCGACTCGGGTACCAAGTAACCATCTTCCACAAAATCTCATAGATCTTGTGAAATGAATAATGTCTTCATTTGTAGACTCCAATAATCATAACTCTCACCATCAAAAATTGGAATTAGACTTTGGGCATAATTAAAACCTTGTGGGTGGAGTTTTAGGATTATGGGTTTAGGTTAGCTCTGATACCAAATTTGTTGGCGCAATGCGGAAGTGTAATGAGTTTATGGAAATGATATGGGAAATAAGTTTAAGAAAAGAGGTTGGTTTAATTGAAAAGGTGAAGCTTATATTAATTTGAAAATGAAAATGTTTACAAGGTGATTTTAAGTGTAGCAACTTTGGCTCACTGTATACACTAGCAGTCACTTGACTTGCTTATTAGCTCTCACTCTCACTAACCTGTTTAGTCACTTGAAATTTGGATTGCTTAGAGTTTTTTTGATGATTCAAAATGAATCCATCCACTGCCTATTTATAGGCCCCCATGACCGACTTAAAAAAACACCCTAGTTAACTCTAGAATAATCTACTACATGGCCGACCAACTAAAGAAAAAACTAGAAAAAGAATTATCTAGAGTTGTCGACTGACTATTGTTGGAGGACCTAGAAAAAGATGTCTCTAGGCTTATCTACACGGACGGACCTAGATTAGTCTACGATAGTGGGAGAGCTTTCTTGTAGTCCGATTGTAAACGACTCCAGCAGATCGTGGGAGAGCTTCGAAGGAAAGCAATAGAAGGAGAAATTTGTAGAAGAGAAGTCCACGATAAAGTGATGGATCTCCAAGGGAACATCCATGTATTTTGCAGGGTGGTTCCATCAACGGATATGTCACACATTAAATACCCTCAAGGATTGGAAAGGAAAGGACGGGGCGTCGATATAGACAACCAACCATTTACATTTGACAGAACGTTCGACCATGATGCTTCTCAAGATCAAGTGTTTGAAGAGGTGTCTCCGTATGTTCAGTTTGCGATTGATGGGAATAAGGTGATGGTCATGTATTCTTATTGTGTTTTGTCGATTCATTTGTCTTGGGGTCTCTCTACTGTTATGCTATTTCTTTTAAAAAGTGGTATCCACCTTGTTTAGGTTTGTATCTTTGCGTATGGGTATACCGGTTCCGGTAAAACCTATACCATGGTGGGTCGAGGGGATGGTGATAGAAATTATATAGGAATAGTACCTCGCGCTATGAAGAAAATATTTGATTACATCCAACTCAAGTCGTCTAATGATCCAAACTATAGATGTGAAGTGCAGGTATAGTCATTTTTCTAAGTCCATATTTATTCAATTTGTAGATCCTTTTTATGTTTTTTTTTTACTTTATTTGGAATTTAATTGTTGTTTACTGTTTGAAGGCGGGGATGGTAGAAATATACAACGAGTCCATTGTAGATTTGTTTTCCACAGGAGATACTAGCCAAATACACACCATCAACCATAGTACCAATGGGTTAGAAAGAGTTGTTGGCCTCACTATCGCCGATTGTTAGAAGGTCTATTCGAAATTGGGAACCTCGCTAGATTCTATCCTTTGCAAGTTTACAACTACAGTGATGTTCAGTTTTTTATCGAATATTAATTCACACGTAGTTATTTGGTGTGCATTTTGCAGACATTCAAGGCCGACAGAGTCTAATCAAATTTCCTCACGTAGTCATTTGGTGTGCATTTTGGAGATATCCGAGATTGACGGGGTAAGTATTATGCTGAATTGTAGACTTATGTTTCATCAAGGAGATGCACCTCATTTATTTATGTCTGTCTTAATTTGTGGCAGAGCAATACAAATAAATCAAAAGGTATTCTGAATTTGATAGACTTAGCTGGCAGTGAAAGCACCGACAAAAGTGGCGTAACAGATGATGGTTTGAATGAAGCCACGGTGATTTATGAGACTTTGTCATCATTTACCTAATTTCTTTCCCTACAAGTTTCGAATAAATTCATACTAATTTGAGATTTTAATTGCTTTATAGAAAATAAACAAAAGTTTATCCCAGTTGAAGACCGTCATGAAACAGCTTGCAGAGAATAAACCTTACTTGTCGTGCAGAGGCTTTCAATTAACCGATCTTCTCAATGTAAGCATCCAAGTCCTGTCTTACACATTGCGGAAGAGATGAAATTCTATGTAGCCTGTTGCGAGCATAAGTTGGATACTTACTTTTTCCTTTTGCCTAATGATTTCTTACACAGCCCTGTTTGAAAGATGGTTCGAAGACTTTGATGATCGTGAATATTAATCCAGCTGAAGCAAAAGAGACGATCAGCTCTTTGCAATTTGCATCCTTAACGAATACGTGTTGCATAAGATAAACTAGGCAAACTGGCCCAGAGTCTGTTAGATTGAGTTTTGATATGTAATAATTTAGGAAAACAAACAATGGTTGCATTAGAGGAGGTTGATGTTTGATTGAAATGTAACTTGCAAGTTTCCTTCGAATGGCTATATAGTAGAGATTATGTTGCACTTGATTTACTGCAACTTCTTGTTTTATAGTCTGGTCTCTTTTACGATTCAGATGCGTGAGCAAGTTTTTAGGTACTTAAGTTGATACCCCTAGTTTCCGTAATCTCCTCCTCTTTTAATGGCAACAAGGGATTATAAAACTCAAGTAAATATAATCGTTGGATTTCCAAACTTTAAAATTCCACCGTTACATCTCACAAATAGAATTCCGTCCGAACTATTACTATTATCCGTTAGATCATTGGACTTCTTCTTTTTTATCAGCCGTTAAATTTTAAAAGAAGTGATATAAAGAATATTTACAGGGACATAAGAGTAAATGTACTTATTTAAAAACCTCATATCTTTTAAACTACATATATTTTAAACTACACGTCGGATTTTTGTACGTTTTATATATTTGGAAAGCCCTTTAAATTAGCTAAGCAATGAGCACAAATAATGATATCAAATTTTTGTTTTTCAAATTTTTTTATATTTCTCCAAATTTTATATGTATTTTCCTTGAAAGTTAGACATAGCTTAAAATTTAGACATAATTTAAAAATAAATTGAAAAAATATATAAGAAAAAGAACAAATGATTGATTCCTAAGTACAAAAACGACTAATTTTCAAATAAAGAAATATGGTGTCGAATCACCACCAAATTATTTGCAAAGTAGAAAAATAACATCGTCGACGTGCAACGCACTTGCTTATTGCTTGTATCAATAATGAGCTTAGTAACAGTATAAACAGTCCTAGGTTAATGTTTTGCTAGGCTAAACGTAACGAAATCTACACGATAGATTATAAGTCACTATCGTCTTTATTGCCATTGTCAACATCATGAGCAAGGTGTGAATTTACTACTAATCACATGAATTACCCTCTCAAATTTCAAGATTGTGAAGTTTTTTTGTCTTCATGTAATGGCCTGGTGTGGATACATCTTAGTAAAACTTCTGGTTATGAAAAGGAATATTATATTTTGGATCCGGCAACATAAATTTACAAGAGCATACTCATGCCACTGGGGTGGTTATGGATTTTTTATGATAACAGGACTGCAGCTTATAAATTGGTAAGGCTTTGAAGTGATTTTTCTGTTAAAACTACAACAAGTTAATAATTCACCCTTTAGTTAAATTTTTTTTTATTTAGTCCACCAGTTAAAGGAATTTAGTCCACCCCTCGATCATATTAGTCCACCAAAGTCCGTCAAGTGATTTAAGAGACCAGCTGTCCAAGCCAATTAGCCAAAGCATCCAAGCCCAGTTACGTGTCTAACCTATTTTAATCTTCCATGTTCCAATTTTCTAAGCATATATCGGTGCTTTTGTTACTGTTAGAATACAGAACAACAAGTGCCGAATGGTATTTTTCAACAATGTCAAATGTTAAATCAGCTCTCCGCAACAAAATGGAAGTGAACTTTCTTAGAGATTGCTTGATGATAAAGATTGAAAGTATCCTTGCACGAAAAATCAATATTGATAGGATAATTGATTTGTTTATTGCTCGAAAGGATCGAAAAGTAAAACTAAAGGAATAGATGATGATCTAAATACTGGTTGATGGGTTTTGTTGGTAAATCTTTGTTTTTTTTGTATATTTGTATCAACCTGACTGACTACTACATATATTATATATAATGAAAACTTTTTTGTATTGATGGTGTTCACTTTAGCTCAATAATAATGAAGGTTTCCCAAAAAAGATCAATTGAAATAAAACCTTGGTCAGTCAACTGACGAGTTCATTGTTATCTTAGAAATGCATGTTGCTTTAAAGGAATGGGCGTTTCGACAACCATGATGGAAGCAAGGGTGGCTGCACTTTCTGCGATAAAATGGTAACAGTCTTGTTTTGTATCTCACAAACTACTTTTTCTTCCATTCTCTACCATACTAGCTCACAATAACAATATTGTAGCGGGGAAAAAAAATTTAGCCCCCCCTTTCTAAAATCCTGGTTCCGCCACTGTCAGTGAGAGATTTGAAGATGTTGCACTACCAGAAACACCTATGTCATATCCCCAAAAACCTTTGCGAGGGTGTATATGTTTAGTTTTTCGTGTTTTTGGTGTCCGGTGTATATGTTTAATCTTGTTTTTCCATTACCCTCCGTGTTTTATTTGGAGTTGTCAAGAACTAGATTTTAACATGAATTAATTAATTAAAAATAATCTTAAAAGATATGCAAGTGCAAGAGTATGGAGTGGGATAATCTTGGACCAAAAGTTTCTCCATTACCCACGAGAGTAAAACTAGCAGCATATATTTGGAGTTGATACGGAGTTTCAAGAACTACGAGATTTTATGTGGGGTCGATCATGAATTAATTAATTAAAAATTCTCATTTGATGTAGTTGAAATAACTGAATTTTGGGTTGTTTGATCAAGTACCGGAAACTCAATGGAATTCATAACTGTCTCAATGTCATTTTTTTCTTCTTTTTTATTTTTATTGTCTGAATATTCAGGAGCTAAGACCATTCTCAATCAAAAAAAATCATGAATTAATTTTATATGATTCAAACAGAAAGATATTTAGAGAAATGGTGTTGGATTCTGATTGGCTTACTGCAGCACGAAATTATATGGTTAGTTCAGTTTCGCTTTAACTATATGTTTCGCTTAAGAATTAATCCTAATACTATAAGTCGAAATGCTCTCTCTAACCATGATTATATGTTTTTGAATGTGGGTCATACCTCTGCCTATGATTGAGAAATACCGCCTTTTCCTCATCATCTTCTTCGTAAGTAGGAACTAGGAAAAACTGCAGAAGCTATTCGTTGGAACATCTTTTCTAATTACCTATTCGTTGTTCTATGTGTGAAGAATTTCCCATCTCACTAACTATTCTAACCGTCGATGAATCTCTAGTATAAAATTATTGCGTATTTGCAGCCTTACTCTCGATTAAACTAGTAGCTTCCTCGATGGTTTTATTAGCCAATGCACCACTACTAGGAACATCAATCAAATGCCTCTCATGCGGTAGTAACCCCTCATAGAAGTGCGTGATGATAAGTTGTGGTGGAATCCGATGGTTTGGGCAGCTCGCCAATAATTTCTTATACCTTTCCAAATATTCATACAAAGATTCTCCAGTAATCTTCACAATTCCATTGATCTCATTACGAATAGCTCTGGTCCATGTGGTAATACTTCCAAGGTAGATAATATAATCGTGGTTCTGCTTTGTCCGCCAGTGAGAATGGAAAAGCTTGTAGAAAAGTTGAATCATCATCACCCTTACTCTTTCTTAATCTTCTTACTGTATTCTGAAACTGCTGCAAATGTCGAGTTGGATCTTCACCCAGTAGTCCCTTGAACCTCGGAAGCCAATGAAAGAGGTTGACTTGATTTCCATTGTGTCAGTCAGAGTAATACACAGTGGTTGAGAGTCCAAACCTGGTGATGTTAAATCTCTCAACGTCTTCCTCTCTAGAGGAGGAGGTAGTTTTCCGTATACCATCTCTTTTGAAGGTTCTTGCTATGTCTGTTGTCGTACTTGTAGCACCGTTATCTTGGAGTTTGAATTTTGTACCTCGGGTAATCCCACTGTTTCGGTGCTAGAGATTAAGTACTTGAAACCAAAAATCTAGAAAACAAAAAATAAAAAAAATAAAAATAAAATCTAAAAATAAAAACTAAAAGAAACAAAAAAATCTACCGACAGCTGCAGCGCGAAAATTTGATGGTTATCGTCAGTGCAACCAAATTAAATATATTATTTCCATACAATTAACTGGTAGTATAATGGAAGCAAGGATCGTTCTCATGAAGAGCAGTGTGTTTTAGTTGTTAAAGTGTCACAAAGGTGGGTATGTTTTATATTTTAAACAAAATAAAATAATCAAAGCAAATAAAGTTGAGTTATAATCAATAAAGAGAGATATGATCGTGGAATCCTTCTTTGTTACTAAACTGTCAATGAGTTATTATACTTATCTACTCGTCGTTAATAGAATATCACCAACCGTGGAATAAAAACTATCTCAATGTTAATCATAATAGTTAGACTCTTAGCTCACGGTCCACTTGTCAATGTTGTTTATACACACAATCACTCCACAGAATCCCTCTGTAAGGTCTCATGTTCTCTACTAGCGTACAAGTTATTCGATGATTACTTATCTCATAACTCAATACTAGCAATATATTAAATCAAAAAATCAATTTAGTTGGCCACCTAAACAATCTACTAATCGATCATAAATATAAATATTCATTATAGTATAAATGAGCGATAATCGTATGAAGAACTTCAAAGTAGAATAATATACTAACTCAAATCTTGTTTACAACTTAGAATTCATCCTCAATAAATCGGTGTTTAGATACTCACGGATGTAGAAACACCCATGATATATATTAGAAAAGTTAAGAGATATCGTTACGATTGAAGAACCTCTCTGAAACCTTATCTTTCGCTCCTTGTGTAGTTTCTCCTCTCCAAGACTTATAATTTCGTGATCTATGGATTACTCTTTATTCATAATCTAAAACCTATGTATATAGGTTTACATTGCTTGGCCTTCAAGTATCTAAGTCTGTTAAGGAACTCGACCCTAAGTTACGAAAGAAAGACCCTAAAAATAGTTCAGCAATTTTGCCCTTCATGGTTTGCGAACACAGTTTACGAATGAAAATTTTCCATAAAATTCAGGGACTCTCTTTTGCGAACCTTATTTTTGTAAGATATTTTCAGTTGTGCCCGTTTGCGAACTCAGTTTGCGAATGGACTTGTCTTTGGTATTCGATAAACTCATTTTGGCCTTAACTTCTTCGTCCGAACTCGGAATGACCTCATTATTTTTGAATTATTTTCTTCTTTAAATAATATTAAAGATGGTGACGAGAAATCCTAAATTTGAATGATTTAAGCTTGGTCTTTTTCCTGTGTCTTTATTTTGAGCGTTTTTCTCCTTTTCGTCGCACTTCTTCTACTTCTCTTGGACTTGGTCACTTGGATACTTAGAGTACTTATCTTATTGACTCTTTTTAGAAAATTTTAGATCCTTTTAAGATGATTCAGCTAATAGAAACAAACATAAAATAAAACCAAAATAATAATACAAAAATATGAAAGAATAATAGCTAAAACAAGTATGGAATGGACACCAAAATCATATGAATTATGCACTTATAAATAAGATTAGAAGAAAAAAAATTCAATAAAACCTCATAAAAGCCCCGGCCCATATGGTTTGCCTCCTACATACTTTCAATAGAACTGGGAAACAATTGGTCCATATTTGATAAACATGATACAATGTTTTTTGAAACTGGTTTTTTATCCAAAGAAATAAATGCCTCTTTCATTACTTTGATTCCAAAAACTATTAATCCAATAACACCTACTGAATTTCGTCATATTTCCTTAGATAATACTACTTATAAAATCATATCTAAGTTACTTTCTAGTAGAATGAAAAGTTTATTTAGTAAAACCATTTCTCCGTTCCAATCGGCCTTCATTCCTGGAAGGAAGATTTCTGAAAATATAACCATATAAATCCCATGAATTGATTCATAAAATGAGAAACACAAAAAGTAAAAAGGGGTTGATGGGTCTCAAAATTGATATGTCCAAAGCATTCGATAGAGTCTATGAGACTTTTTAATTCAAATTATGCTTAAAATGGGTTTTAATAAAAAATGGTGCAACTTAATGCATCAATGAATTTCCACTACTACCCTAGACATTCTAATAAATGGTTCTCTGACAAATTTTCAAACCTACTAGAGTCTTGAGTCAAGAAGATCATATATGTGACGGATCGGAAAATTACGTCTTTGACACGTTGCCCCGCAGACTGTAACTTCCACGATGCGCCATGATGAAGCTACGATCTGATCCTTAAAGCTAGTAAAATGTACATTTATTTTCCATTGCAAGCATCCTCGTGGAGAATGATACAGATAACCTCGCTTCCACACCGTTCCAACTTACCCTTGTTATGCGAAGGGTTTATTAAGTAAACCAAAACAATTTCTTAAAATGGCAAAAACTCCCTTTTAATGCCCTAAACGACGAAATTTGGCTAAATTTTGGTGACCATGTGGATATATAGATCGACATTTCTTGATATTTGGGTCGTTTTCCATCAAAATGGACTCCTCTTGAGTTAAATTACGACACTCGGGTTTTTAGCCTATGTCGAACACCTTGATAGGAAGTATGAGCATCCAAGGAACGGAATTCAACTAGACTCATCAAGTATGGACACAATCATCTCTTGCATCGATCTACCGATACAGATGATATGAGATGCCAAAGTGCCACAATCATCTCTAAATTAGATGATATGAGCGATACTGTGCTGGACCGGAAATTCTGCAACTCATTGCGGATGCCTACGTACCCTTCCATACTATAAAGGGATCAAGCAAAGACCATAGTTCATCCTCGAAGGGACAAGCAACTTAATTCAACTCGTTTTCTAGGTCGTGGCCAAGCAATAATGGAAATGGCCTAGTGCGTATAGGTCGTTCCGTTGAAATGCATCCAAGGGATGCATGTTTGGAACGCATATGTCATAACGATTCCTAAGCATCAAATTCCCTCTCCGCGAGGCTACGCAACTATAAATGATCTTTAGGCATCATTTATACTCTTCGGCTAAGCTATGAAGCTTACTTGGTGCATAGTGCGCATATGCACCATCAATCAACTACCCCTCCATATATATGTAAAAATGACATTTTTACAACTAAAATTGGGGGACCAAGAATCTTTCAACAACTCCCCACTTTACTATTCATGGCCATTTCCATATATTTCTGAATAACCGACCAAGATGGATGTTCACTACCAATGCCAACTCCGATTTACAGCCATGTTGGTTGTCTGTTGCCAACCTGATGTTCATCCGTGATGGTTGTACAATTCAAAGGCCATCCTGCTTTGGCCTGTTGCACCGCTGTGGTGTGATGTTGGTCATAGGACAATGACCCGCATATTGCACCATTTTGGCGTTTCTTTGTTCTAGTCCATCCTCCCCACTGGCCTAATGCATCCTTTGATGCTAGATTGGCCTTTGGCCAATATATCTTACAACTTACACCATCTTGGTGTCATATTGGGCTTGACCAATATGCCCATGTAATATGCCATTTTTGGCAGCGTATTGGCCTAGGCCAATCTTCCTTTTCTACGCAACGGATCTTGAGATGAAGCTTAATCGCATGACATGATGCATCTTTCAGCATGCGCCATGCTAAAAACACAGGGTGTTACACTATTCACCTCTTTAAAGAATTTTGTCCCCGAAATTCCAAACAAAACTATTGTGGACAATCTCTTCGATTTTGGATTCCTGAGCAAAAGTCCCATACCAAATTCTTAGAAATCTCGGGTTTCTTCAAGTTTATCATGGAACATCAATTAAGACCTTCTGAGAAAACACCCCATATCGCCTGCCTAGGAATCCAAAAAGAGTCCATAACATTAACAAGAATCTCAGGATATCTCAACAAGGTATCCAAAATGTGCATCCCATATTATACACTCAGGAGTCCCAAAAGTTCACAAGGTTGATGTCATTGAAATGACAAGATCTTGGCGCAATACTGTGTGAAACAGTATCCAGTTTCCCTCCATCCCTGACGATCATCCAGGTTGCCACTCGTAAGTGGGATGCTATCCGGTCTTGACAACGCACACCGTTGGCAAGTTTCCAACGTGTGGGGATAATCAGCCCCATTGTCTACCCACCGTCTAAGACGGTCTTCCGGATATCCACTTGTAAGTGGGGTACCACTTAGGTCAGGAAAACTCACAGCACATGAACAAGCTCAACTCGATTTTCAAAAGTAACTAGCATTGCAGTTACAAACTCTTTCCGCTCAAAAGTTGGCATACTCTCCAACTTTATTTCCCTTTGAAATAAAAATACTCCTTTGACGAGTCCACTCCGCATAGTCCCTAGTGTTTTCTCGGAACTTGCTCTGATACCAACTGTGAAGGAACCGGAAAATTATGCCTTTGGCGCATTTCCCCGCAGACTGTAACTTCCCCGATGCGCCATGATCAAGCTACGATACGATCCTTAAAGATTGGAAAATGCATGTTCATTTGACATTGCAAGCATGCTCGTGAAGCATGATGCAATTAAATTAGATTCCACATTGTTCCAACTTACCCTTGTTCTGCGAAGGGTTTATTAAGTAAACCAAAAACTTTTTTAAAATGGCAAAAACGCCCTTCTGAGGCCCTAAACGATGAAATTTGGATAAATTCTGGTGACCATGTGGATCTATAGATCGACATGCCTTTATCTTTGGGCCTTTTCCCATCAAAATGGACTCCTCTTGAGATAAATTACGACACTCGGGGTTTTAATCTATGTCGAATGTCTTGATAGTAAGTACGAGCAACTAAGGAACAAAATGCAACTAGCCTCATCAAGTATGACCACAATCATCTCTTGGGTCGATCTACGAGCCAGATGATATGATAGGCCAAAGTTCCCCAATCGTCTCTAAATTAGATGATATGAGTGACACCGTGCTGGACTGGAAATGCTGCAACTCATTGCGGCTGCTATAACATGGCCGAACAGTGAAGCGCCATAGTGGCGCATTACTGAGAATGTGGCCTGGCAGATGGAGCTGCACATGCCGACAGTATAGTGCCAACATGTCTTAGACAAGAAAGGATACTTAGCAAATGCAATACGACACGATAGTATTACATATCCTTATTCAAAGTTATCCCAGCTCAAGAGAAGAGTAAAGTATAAAGTGCAAAGCCATGGAATAACTTTGGCATCATTCCAAGTATTTTCCAAAGCTTGGATGATGCATGTGCAACAATGGTGTTTCCAAATGCGCTATTGATAATTATTTCTCACCAAAAGAGATACAAGTGATGCATATAAAGGATGAAGTTGGATTAAGCAAGTCAAGACTCAGTTGGCATGATATTTGGGTGTTGGCATCCAAATAAGATAAGTGATTGATCGGAATGGATGAAGCGTAATCGTTACCGAGCACTTGGCATAGTCCAAGAGTGAGTGAAGCACAATCATTATCGAAAATTGGCAGGGCCAAAGTTCAGTGATGCATAATGATTAGAAGACTTGAGTTCAAGCTGTCAGTTACGAGTGTGTGTGCATTACACGCATGCCAAAGTAAAGAGCAAGTTAGAGATGGTTATAAATTTGCTTTATAACCGATTTTGGCATGACCTAACCATTTGAGACAGGTGTGGCACCATTATGTAAGCCAACACCAATGCTAGCAGTTAAAAAGTAAAAATGACGGTTAGGGAACTACCCATGGACAAATGGTTGTTCATGGGGCGTGCAACAGAGTTTCATACGGATTGGCCCTGGGTCTTGGCATTATAAATATCCAGAGAACCCCTTGTAAAAACGTTGTTCAATAGTTCAAGTGTTCAGGAACCACATTTTCAGTAGAGAGTGATTACTGCGTTAGTCTTAGAGAATAAGCTTGTAATTTATTGGTTGGACAAGTTTTTTATCTTCCCCTTAAGCTAATAAAAGAGAGTTTGTTGGCTTATATATTTGGATTTTTTTTTCGGTTGATTCGATAATACTCCCTAAATTTTGTGAAGCATAAACATGGTAGAAACCTCTTTGTAGTATGGGCTACATTTTTCGGTAGAGAAAATATAAGTAAGTCTTCCATTGCGTACTCAAGGTAGATTTGTATGTTTGCATTGGTGCAAACTTATAAGGTTGAAATACGAGTGGGTGATAAGAGATCATTGAACCACTGTATTGCCGGGTTATACCTTCGCGAAAAATTTCTTGGAGCATTTGGAGGTGTGACAATTCGGGTATCAGAGCACCTATTGCTCTGTTTTAGCTTTGTTTTGGAAGATTTTCTCTGTTCTTGCTCGAGTTTAGTTGCTGAAATTGTTAGATCGTGATGGCTGGTAAGAATTGTTCATTGTATGCCTTAACTGATAAGGTAGCAAACTTATAAGATATGATTGGTGATAAGGTGTGCTATCCTAATGATGAAAATTATGATGATATGGTGATGGCTTGCATTCAAGCATTAGACACATATGTTGCTGATATGCTTGTGGTAAGTCATAATGCAACTATGAAGCATGGCAATTTGGTAGGCCAAATCGCTGTTGTCTAGACTATGTTCAAAGGTGCCTTAAAATAACTAAATGATGAGTTAAGTGTCTTGATAAGGATGGTGGATATGATTGGTTCGGATCAAGCTACTGCAGGTGGTAGCGTCAATGACTTTACTAAGATTAAAGTACCATAACCTAAGGCATTTTCTGGCGCAAGAGATGTGAAGGTGATCGCTATCGTAGGCATCAAAAATAAATTACACTTTCTTACTACTCAAAATATATAATGAAGCAAGGGCAAGAAAGGATCATTCCCATAGAGAGGACTAAGTTGTCAATATACATTATTTTTGGTTTCCTATAAATAACAGGGGTGATTTTCTGATTTTTATAAAGTAAAAGTAAAATAAAAGCAAACAAAGAAATAAGAAAACAAATCAAATAGAAGAGATATTGGTTTAAGGATTCATCTTCATTCACTAACATGCTTTTTAACAATAACTAGAACTGATATTTAATCTCAACTTTTATCAAAAGCCCTAGGATACCTTGATCGCAAGAATATCCCGCAAATCTCCTTTTGTCATCAACAAACACATTAAAATATGCGAATATGAATTCTATCTTAGAGAACAACCTAACGTGTAAAAGCACTAATCAAGTTTAATTCCCTAGATGCATTAAGTTCTATGAAATCAGGCCAATCAAAGCAATCGAACGTGGAAAGCGCACTAATTTAATTTAACAAAGGTTATGGTTCACATATGATCATAAGGATGCATCACTACAAGCTATAACCATATTCATGCTACTTGTAATTAGGAATCTATCACTTTTGGGTATAGAAACCCTAATCTAGCAATAGAGATGAAAACAAATTCAACCGATTCGCGTCTCGATAAAACAAGCATTCAAATCATATAACAATATAAATAGTGAATCATAATCGATAATATGGAGACAAAACTAATTTATCATATAAAAAAGCATATTATGTCAAATCCAATTATTCCATAACCAATAATAAAATTAAGTACTCATCCTCAAGGAGTTCATAACAAGAAGAAAGAGAAAACCTATCATATTATAAACCCTAAAAACAAAAGTAGAAGATTAGAAGATAAGAGATATATCTTGATTAGGTAAAAGTCTTCTCTTTTATATGTTTTTCAATTTCCATAAAGGATACTCCTTCCAATATTAGGTCTTCTCAAAACCCATCTCCAAGTGGTCCACCAAGCCCATGTGTGAGAAAACCCGTGTAAAATTATGTCCAAAAACGTTCGCCGGAAAACTGGGTTTTTGACCGAAATTCGGCACCAGAAAGTAGCTCAGGTGATCGGAAAAGTCCACCCAGTCAACGATCCAACTTGGGTCAACTGAGTTAACTCGCGTCAAGCTCCGAGTCAAAACCTAGTCATATATGAGTGAGGTGAACTAACTAGGCTAACTGGTCTGAGTAAGGTCAGGCCTGAGCCATTGCAGTTCTGCACATGCCAAGTCTTCTACTACACTATCATTGTTCTTTATTGCTTCACTGCCAGCCATGATGGTTGTGCCTTCCCTGCAATAATTGCATTCATCTATTTCAAGTATTGTTCATACTGAAATCACAGCAAACCTCCAAGTTCACCACTTCTAGATGACAACCAACCATTCTTATGCACCCATCACCTTTATGAGTGCAAAATATTGCATATTTCTACACCTTTTTATTGGCATTTAACTCATCTTTTGCGCTTTAAAATCAGATATTATCCCAAATTCTGTATTTTCTCTATTTTCAAGAATAAATATTTGTATTAAATAACTTTGTGTTTTTAGGTACCAAATAAAGCTTGGATGAATTGAGGAGCCAAAAGAGCATAAAATTGGAGTTTAGCGGTTGTGGAAGAGAAGTTGCAACTCGCGTGCGCATCCATTACAACCTGTTTACAAGTACATGGGCTTGAGTTATCCATATCCGAACCCATACCCGAATCCAAGCCCGCTCCATCCTGACCCGTTGGATTTGATCTAGCAGCTGCATCCAACGTTGTTTCCTTGAAATGCATCATAGTTCACTGCACCCACCTCACACCCTAGTCGCCTATTTTATTCCCTAACCAAGCAACAGCCAAACACTCCCCTCCATCTTTCTTCCTTCTTATTCCCGACAAAGAACAGAACCCATCTTCTCCCCATCTTCTTCTCCATTCTTTACAGCCTCACTTGAAAGCTTTCATCATTCAGATTCATCTCCCCGGCCATCTCACAGCCACCTCCACCAACACAATCGAACTCTCACTCTCTATCTCTCTCGATCTTATCTTCTCCCTTATTAAAAAATTTTAACCCTAAAAGCTAAGATTGAGAGATATAAGATTAGAGTTAGTTGGAAAGCAAGCTTTTGGATGAATTGAAGATGGAAATTGTCATAAAACACATTCTGGGTAAGTGGGTTAATGTTAGTTATCGAATTGAAAGTAAATTTGGAGAAATTTTGTATAAATAGGGTTGTTGTGTTGTGTTGTAATCATCCAATTCTATCTGGTTCATCTTAGTTCTTAAATTTAATTGTGTTTAATCATATTCAGCATGTTCTAATTCACTTTGCTAGGGTGTAGATGAAACCCCTAATTTCATGTTGAGTTAATTTCATATTCAAGTTATGTTCTTGCTGTGCTTAATTGAAATAGGATTTATCAGTTAGATTTTTGATCAAATGAACCTGTGATGAGTTGTACTGTAAGAAGACAACTTATACTAGGGGTAAGTTAGTGAAAATGGTTGATAATTTATCCACCTGAGACCTTCAAGGGAAGGACAAGAGAATAATTTGAGTTGTATTACCTTAGTATAGGATTAGGAGGTGGATTCAATCACCTTAGTGTTGCTCAATTATTTTTTACAATCTGTTGTTGCACTTATACTTGTTCAACACCAACATCTTGTCGTATCGACACCAAAAAAAAACCCTTGTGTTACTTTAGTTAAGAATCAATTGTAGTAAAGATCAAAGAATCAACCTAACACTCTCCAAGTCTCTGTGGTTCGACCTGTGCTTTCCATGTGTTGCTTGTCGACACTGTACACTTGAAGTATAGTTTGTAGGTTAATTTTCTAAGCCTACCAAGTTTTTGGCGCCGTTTCCGGGGACTTGGTGGAAGTGTAGTTGATCTTAATCTTCATTTTACTGATTTTTAGCATTAGTTTTGTATATACTAGCTTGCATTCTTTGTATTAAGTTGATTAGTCTTTGCTTAGATGTAATTTGTAGTGTAGTTTCCATTGTAGTTTAACTGTAGTTTTTTCTTTTCAATTCAATCTCATATCTCCCTTATGATCTGTAGCTTGTTTAGATTTCTCATTTCTACTTAGCTGTGCATTTGTATCTAACATTGTCCTGCATAACATTTTTGTGCAACACATACCTTGCATTGTTTGTGTTAATTTTTGTTTCTTTTCTTTTAAAAGTTCATCTCAGTTGGTACTTCATTATCGCCTGCAACATTGCTGTTTTATCGTAACTTAGTTAATCCATTTGTATATATAAATATTCTGCATCTGTAACTTAGCATTAATTTCTGTAGCCTGCTATGGTAGTTTAGCTTAGTGTGCATTCATATAACTACATCTAGTCATTAAAAATTTATAGCTTTTGTTCTGAAATCTCATATAAATAACTGCATTTTATGTTTCTTTTGTAACTTTAGTTTAAGCATTGGCATAATAAGCTTTATCATTTCACCCCTGGTTTAAACTTTCATCCTCCTGTATAATATCCATTCCATCATCTTGTGTATCATATTTGTTCTTTTTAAACATTTGCTGCTTGTTTATACTTGCATCAATCTGTCCAATTTCAAGAACTGAGATTCTCTTTTGAGTTACAGGTACCAGTGATACTGCATTGTGAAAGCCAAGGAAAAAACATAAAGAGGAGCAAAACAACATAGCCATTATGGCTGAAACAGATATCAGTTCAAATAGTTATTTCATATTTCATCTGTCCTTTCTGAAATTTATATGAACTCTCTAATTATTTGTAGTCTATGTTAGCTTCATCATGTGCTATTGTGATGACCTTGTTACTGATAGCTTAGTCTGTCCTGATTAGCAAATCAGTGTAAATCAAATTCATAGTCATGCATGCCATAGAGTCATTTCTCAGTTATTCATAATCAGTGTATGTACTGTCGTGATTTTGCTTTACTAGTATATATATGTGCATTGAATTTCTCTTTTGAGCTCACCAGCTACTTGGAATCTCTGCTGCACCAGCCAAGGGTGAGGAGGAAAATATTTTGAGACAACCTGTTGGTTGTGCCCAAACCCGGTCTTGTACTGGCGGTATCGTTCCTAAACTCTTATATTCTTGTCTTGAGTGATATACCATCTTTGCATGAAAACTGAACTAGAAAACTGAAAACTGAGTGTTGTTTATCCCTGGAATTGTTTGAACTTGTGATATTTGAGTAATAACTTGTTGTTATCCAAGTTTGTTGTAATTCAAGTTTCCTGTTATTGTGCATGATCCCTGAAATTGGATGATAACAAAGCCAGTTGATGTCAACCAAACCTTTATGATGTAACTTCTTAGTATTATAACTCCATATTCACTTTCCAAACTAGTTGAGTATCACATTCACACAACACATGTTTCACCTTGAGTATGCACATAATCTTTAGTTGACCTATCAAGAAATGTTTTGCTGTGCAAATTCTTAAAATCAACAGACATCAGTTATGTGTGTTAAAGGACTATCTTGTGAACCTATGTGAAAGTTGAGTATGTTGGTTAGCTGAGTTTGTTATTATCCGTGATGATTTTTGTATAATCTCTGAATATACGCACCTGCTAAGCATCATCTATAACTCTTTGAATCTGTGTGAAAGCATCTGAGAACTGGTTTTTCATTCTCAAAAACAATAAGGTACCTGAAATTTTTGGGTACTGAAATTCTCGAATTTTTGGGTACTAAAATTATTTCTCGAGTAATCAGGTACCTGCTATATTGTTGTTCAACCCAAAAGAGGAGAAGGAAAAAGGAGCAGCACAATTTGTACCTGCAATTCTACCCTTCAAAACCAAACAAGGAAAGGAAGGAAAATCCTGGTTTATACTAGCGGTTCATGCGAAACTAAAGCACAAGTCAACAAGGAGAAATACAAGGAATGGAGTATTGCAGGTACAAAATCGTGGCGTGCCTGAACCTGGGCATACTAGCGGTATCGTATTCTCAAACTTAATTCCTTGTCTTGAATGATATTCCTTGTTAAACTGGTTCCTGCCATACTGCTGTGCAAAACAAGGAATAGGAGAAAGAGGAGCTGGAAAAAACTGTCCTAGTGCCTCAAACAGGTTTACACAGACGGTACTTGTGAAGATGTTAAACAAGCCAAGAATTTAAAAAAAGGGGAAGCAGCACACAATTAGTTATGGTACCTAAACCCATTTTCATACTGACATTATCATTCTCTAACTTCAATGTTATTATCTCAAATAACTTCCATGACTTCTTGTTGAAACTATAGCTTCATTAACCAACATTCAATCTGAACTTTTAATGCTCTATTATGAATCATTCCCATGTGCACTTTCTGAACTAATTGCTTCGCATAGTATCACCCAATCCCTGCAACATAAGGTATTAGTCAAGTATCCCTGAGATTTTAAGTAAGCCAAACTGCTAGTTGCAGTTCTATTATTGTTCCTAACTTAAATTTTAGTAGAACTCAAAACTGTGTACAAAAGCATGATCTGTTATCTCTAAGTAGCATGTTGACCTGCTGAATCTGTTGAGTCCTATATGCTACCTAGATTCGGAAACACACTGATTTTGCATAATTTGAAATAATGTATGTCTATGTGTATGCATCACTGAATCCTTTTGTTCTTCCTGTAAGCATTACTCTTTTTGAGTTAGGCAGTCGTTACCTTCTGATCAGTATAACATATTTTTGAATTTGTGTGCAAAAGTTCTGAGAAATATCTTATAAGCCTGTGATAGTTGAGTGCCATGTGGTTAGCTGTATCGAAATTGTGAATCTATGAATCTGTCAGTGATACACGCATGTTAATTTGTTCTTCCTGCACAATTCTGTGTACTGACAAGCTCTATTGAGCCACCAGGTGCCTGAGTAGCTATTGTAAAGGCCGAGGAAAGTAATGAGAATAACCAGCATAACACAACTGTTATTGTGGATATACCGGTGCTTGTGGTGCTGCTGTATAAAATAAATAAAAGGAAGAACACGGAGCAGGATAATTGGTGGAATTTCCTAAACCCAGTTTTATACTGGCGGTAGTATATTCTCAAACTCTATTTCACTCAATTTGAGTTTTACTTTAGATAGCTGAGTTTATTATTGAATGAGTCTGTTGAACTAGCCTCATGTTGAGGTAAACCAAGCCTATTGTCACACAGTCACACAGCACATGCTTCACCTTGAGTAAGCATAATCAGTTCTTGTGCACTTTGAATGGTTGTTCAAATTAGCTTCCCTGGTACCTTTTTGCATGAATCTGTGATACTTGCGTAAAATATGTGCTTGATGAAATCAAAACATTATTGTTCAACAGTCCATCTTTGAATTCGTGACAACTATTTGTATGCTTGCATAATCACAATACCCATTGAAATAAGCACCAACTCCCTGATTTGTGCACTGCTGCTTAGCTGATTTGTAAGTACGTATCAGTTCTGTATGCATAGTTTGGTTCCTAGATCTATATTTTGATTCTCACAAACATTGTTTTCCTTGTATTGCAATTTTCTTGTTTCTCTGGGTGTATAACATAATTAATGTGCTAGCTAGGCTATGATTGTGTCTTTTAGAGACCAACCAAATCGACTAGTTAGAATCCGCCAATAAGATATTGTCGACATACCCAGTTCTGAGGTAAACAGTCCTGACCAATCTGAGACTATGGGTGAAGAGAACCAAACCCGTAGTCTCAAGGACTACATGTACCCAACAAGGGCAAGCCATCCCTCTTGAATCATTCTACCAGCTGATGCTGGCCGGTTTGAACTGAAAGCAAGCACAATTCATATGTTACTTGTGTTTAGAGGGGTTGATGCTTAAAACCCTTACCACCATGTAAGAGAATTTGAGGAAATCTGTGGAACTCTGTGTTTCAATCAAATATTGGAAGAGTCCCTCAAACTGAGACTATTTCCTTTCTCTTTTGTAACCTGGGATGCTCTTACGAAATAGTTCTTCAAAAAGTTCTTCCCAAACCATAAGACTGCGACAATTCTTCAAAGTCTGAATAGTTTTGTGCAATTAGAGGGTGAAACTTTAACCAAATACCCAGAGAGATTCAATGAGTTATTGATCCAATGTCCTCACTATGGTTTTGAAAAATGGAGACTTGTGCAAATTTTGTATGAAGGTTTATATGTTAGGACCCGAACCACAGTTGAGTCAATGTGCAATGGTCTATTTATTGATAAAAGTGCTGATGAGTCTTGGACTTTCTTAATTGAAGTCGCTGAAAAGACTCAGCAGTGGGAGTTCATCCATGAAACTAAAAGGACTACCTCTGTAGATAATGTTCATAGAATTGAGTCTGACTTTGAGGGAAATGCAAAGATGGCATCTTTTTCTAGGAGAATAGAAGTGCCAGAGATGCAGAAGAATGTAAAAACTAATGCCCCTACTCTCCATAACCAAATTGAAATGGCCACTTGTGTCGCGTGCCATAGTTCAGACCAGCTACTGGATAGTTATCCAGACCTCCATGCATTTCAAGAGTCTAAAACCGAGCAAGACAATGCTTTACCATAGGTAAGAGAACAACCCTTATTCTCAGACCTACAACCCAGGGTAGAGAAATCACCCTAACTTTTCATGGTCTAAAGGGCCTGTACAAGGGGGAACAACAAATAATAACCAAGGATACTCATATCCTAGAAACCCCCAAGTGCAACCACATACTCATGACCCTGTAGAGAAAAAGCCTAGCTTTGAAGACAGTTTCGGTTTGTTAACCCAAAATCTTGTACAACTTTAAAAGACCACTGACCAACGTTTCACAAGTATAGAACTTAAAATGGGTCAAATTTTTGATGCATTGAATGAGAGAGAAAAAGGTAAACTCCCTAGTCAACCCCAACAAAATCCAAAGAATGTATTTCAGGCAGGTACTTTGATAGGTGTAGAATACACCGTATTTACTATCTAGCGTTTATGCTTTCTTTGCTATTTTTCGTGTGAATTATGTATCTTATGTTTTATTTTTGAGTTATTAGGTACTCTGGAGTCTCACGAAGGAAAAGAACGAGAAAACGTCCATTTGGTGCAAAAGGAGCAAAATTGTCATTTTCACAGGCAAGCACTATCGGGAGCACGGTGGAGGATAAGGGGCTATACTTGGTGGCCCATATTCACCCTTGAGGGTGGAAATAACCGTACCATACATTTTGACCTAGTTCAGGTCGAGAGAAGATCATTCCCAAATTATTTCTTCCTTCTCCGGGTCTTGTGGCTGCTGTAAGAAATTGAAGGGGACGATGATGCTACGAAAATTTAATCTAATGAGGGTTTGCTATTGAATCAAGAGAACAAAAAGGGGATCTGAGTTTGATTTTCGTATATAAAAGCTGGTGAATAGATCGAGAGTTGTTGATGGTGTTGCTGTTGTACCGAGAGAAGAATTGAGTTGTGTCCGGTCGAGATATTATGGGTGAATCGGTGAGGATGAAAACAATGGATCTTCCATGGATTTGAGATGGGTTTATGTTTAATGAAGAGATCAAACTGTTGATTCAAGAATTGGTTGTGGTTGTGTGAAAGAAGAAAATTAGAGATCGGTTAGGGTTTGGTGTGATTAATGGAGGTTCTAAGAAAAAGGGTTGGCTGAAAGTGGTGTTGTTGTTGCCACTGTGAGAATTTCAATTTGGGATAAGTTGGAATTGGTAGATGAATTGGTGCTGCTGGTATGAGTGGATGGGTATGATTCAGATACAGGGAAGGTAAGAAAATGTGAATGATGGATTTGATGGTGGAGTTCAGTCAGATTTGAATCAGGACTGAGACAAAGAAAACTGCAAAGGAAAGTTTGAGAATGAGCTGTGTATGAAACTAAGAAGAGATGTGAATGTAGCAGATGGGTATGAGCTGAGATTGGGAGGAATTGAAGCTGCAATATTGAATGAATGTTAGATGTATGCTAGGAAATGAGATGCAGGGAGATGGAATATCATGGAAGATCCATTGAGTAAATGGGTAACTGTATATGTAATGCAGTTGTGATGATATGCAATGGGGTCTTGAATCAAAGAAATGGGCATGGCTTCTGATTATGAAATGGACTGAACTGATGATGGTATGAACTGGTGGGGATTTGATTGTGCAAATTCAGGGAAGACAAAGAATTGCAGGTGCATTAGAAGGAGAAGTTGCAGGTGCAGTAGCTGTGTTTACGAGCTGCAGTTGGATATGAATCTAGAGCTGAAGGCAATGAAATTTCAGCAGAAATGGTGATAATTGCTACTGGAGTTGATTGTCGCTGAGATGGCAGTGAATGTAAGGAAGTGCAGATATTGAAAGCAGGGAAGGCATGGCCATCTTGGTCGTGAACTATTCTGGCATGTGCAAGTGGCTTGGTCAAAACTAGTCAATTAGCCAGGTTCGTTCAACTCACTCCTCGACCAAGTTGACTAACAGAAGACCGTTAGCTTGACAGTTAATTCCAATGGAATCTGATGGAATATTCCTTCGACGGCAGTGAATTTTCAGGTGGCCGGCGGTGACTCTTCTAACCGGATTCCGGCCATCTTCCGGCCAAATCCCCAGTTTTCTGGCGACGATTTTTGGACAGAATTTCTACACGGGTTTTCTCACACATTTTCTTGAGGACTTATATCTATTGGACCTTTGGAGGCTAGAACTAATTTTGGAACAAGAAGAACTATAAAAGAGAAGACTTTTCTAAAAATCGGAGATGATATATCTAATATCTTATATCATATATATTTTTATCTTCTACTTTTGTTTCTAGGGTTTACAACATGATAGGGTTTCTCTTTATTCTTGTTATGAACTCCTTGAGCATGAGTACTTAATTCTATTATTGGTTATGGAATAGTTGGATTTCACAAAGCATGATTCTTTGATTCAATATATTAGTTTTGTCTCATATTTATCGTTTACGATTCTCTGAAAATATAGTTATATGATTGACGTATTATAACATTATTTGATTGATTGTTTTGTCAAGTTGCAAATTGGTAGAACTTGTAATCACATCTATTGCTAGTTTAGGGTTTATTATACGAAAAATTGATAATCCTTGAATATAAGTAGCATAAATATGATTATAGTTTGTAGTGATATATTCTTATGATCATATGTGAATCGTAACCTTTATTAAATTATATTAGTGCGCTTTCCATGTTCAATTGCTTTGATTGGCCTGATTTCATAGAACTTAATGCATCTATGGAATTAAACTTGATTAGTGCTTTTACACGTTAGGTTGTTCTCTTAGATAGAACTCATACTCGCATATTTTAATGTGTTTGTTGATAACAAAAGGATATTTACGGGATATTCTTGCGATCAAGGTATCCTAGGGCTTTTGATAAAAGTTGAGATTAAATATCAATTCTACTTATTGTGAAAAGCATGTTAGTGAATGAAGACGAAATCCTTAACCAATATCTCTTATATTTGATTTGTTTGCTTATTTATTTCTTTGCTTTTATTTTACTTTTAATTTATAAAAATCAGAAAACTCCCGGTATTTTATATAGGAAACCGAAACAAAAGACAACCTAGACCTCTCTGTGGGATCGATCCTTTCTTACCCTTGCTATATTTATATTTTGAGTAGTAATAAAGTATGAATTTATATTTGTGTCGGCTGACAACCGATCATACTTCAACTTGCAATAAAACTTCACATATCCCTGTGAATGCTATCACCACTCTTCGTACTGGTAAAGTTGTTGAGAACAATGTAGGTGTACCACAGTCGAGTGAGTCTAGATCAGACTCACCAGTGCATAAAACTCCACAGAAAACACCTGTTATGGAAAAGGAATCTGAGCATGATACTGACTCTAAGAATTCCACTGATGTTAATGCCCATGTACTTTCTCAAGTACCTGTTGCTCCATTTCCTCAAAGATTGGTGCACCAAAAAAGAGGTAACCAGTACAACGAGATATTGGAGATGTTTAAACGAGTCAACATAAACATTCCATTTCTCGAAGAAATCAGGCAGATACCCACCTATGATAAGTTTTTGAAGGATCTGTGCACACAAAAGCGAACGCTCATGTGCATAAGTGTTCTTTTCTCACTGAGCAGGTAAGTTCCATAATTCAAAAGAAGATTCCAACTAAGTTTAGGGACCCAGGATGTCCAACAATCACATGCACCATAGGCGACCATGTGGTCAAAAAGGCTTTACTAGACTTAGGAGCAAGTGTGTATCTATTGCCATACTCTGTGTATATGCAATTAGGCCTTGGGGAGATGAAACCCACTCTTGTTAAGCTAAAATTAGCGGACAGATCTGTAAAAATCCATCGTGGCATTGTTGAAGATGTGTTAATCAAGGTTGATACATTTTTCTTTCCTGTGGATTTCATCGTCTTAGATACTCAATCTGTGAAAAACCCAGATAATCACATTCATGTTATTTTAGGACATCCTTTCCTGGCTACGTCCAATGTTATCATAAACTGTCGTAATGGAGTGTTGAAATTGTTTTTTGGTAACATAACGGTAGAACTGAATGTTTTTAACACTATTCAACAACCCATTGAGTGTGATGATACTGATTTGCATGAGATTAACATGATTGAGAGTCTGATCCAAGACTCATTGCCTGACATTTTGTCAGTGGACCCTTTGCAAGCATGTTAAGATAACTTTGACTTAGATCTCTTTGAGTCTAAGTACATTGGTGAAATTCACTCTTTGCTTGAATCTGTTCTACCCATGGATATTGATAAATGGCATACTGCAGTGGAACCACTTCCACTCTCTGATTCCAAATCTGACCCATCTCCTATTGAACCACCTAAGCTTGATTTGAAACCATTGCCTGATACTTTGAGATATGCTTTCTTAGGTCCTTCTGATACTTTTCCTGTGATTATTGCATCATGTCTACACACAGAACAGAGAAATAAACTTTTAGAAGTGCTTAAAGAACATAAGGAGGCCTTGGAATGGGCCATGTCATACCTTAAAGGTATAAGTCCCACAATTTGCATGCATCATATAAATCTTGAAGAAAACACTAAACCATCTAGGTAAATGCAAAGGAGACTTAACCCAAACATGAGAGATGTTATTAAAGGTGAGATTCTGAAATTGCTTGATGTAGGTATCATTTACCCAGTTCCAAATAGCCAGTGGGTCAGTCCCATTCAAGTGGTACCCAAAAATTCGGGCATTACTGTAGTTCAAAATGAAAAGAATGAGCTTGTCCCCACCCGTGTGACCACAGGGTGGCGAGTTTGTATTGACTATAGGAAATTAAACACAGTAACAAAGAAAGACCATTTTCCCCTGCCTTTCATTGACAAAATTCAAGAAAGGTTGTCAAGACATATGTACTATTGTTTCTTAGATGGATATTCAGGCTACAACCAAATTCACATAGCACCCGAAGGCCAACATAAGACTACATTTACTTGTCCTTATGGAACATTTGCTTATCGTCGTATTCCTTTTGGGTTGTGTAATACACCCTCTACTTTTCAATGTTGCATGATGAGAATATTTTACGACATGATATATGAGTTTCTTGAAATTTTCATGGATCATTTTTCTGTCTTTGGGTCTTCTTTTGATGAATGTTTGCATTATCTTACTCGTGTGATGATTCTGTGTAAGGAAAAGAATTTGATTTTGAATTGGGAAAAATGCCATTTCATGGTTGACTCGGCATCATTCTAAGGCATATAATTTCGGAAAAAGTCATAGAAGTAGATAAATCCAAGGTTGATCTCATTCAACACTTGCCTCAACCTCGTTCTGTGAGGGACATAAGATCATTCTTAGGTCATGCCATTTTTTACCGCTGATTCATCAAAGACTTTAGTAAAATTTCAAGAACTTTGTGTAATCTTCTTTCAAAAGATGTTGCATTTGTTTTTGATGATGCTTGTAAGGAAGCATGGGATCAATTGAAAGCTCTTCTTACATATTCCTCTATAGTCAGACCACCCGACTAGACCTTACTATTTGAAATTATGTGTGATGCGTATGACTATGCTGTAGGAGCTGTTTTAGGTCATCAAGTAGACAAACTCCCTTATGTGATCTACTATGATAGTAAAACTCTTAATGATTCTCAAATGAATTATTCAACAACTGATAAAGAGTTGCTAGTTGTTGTGTTTGCATTGGATAAGTTTAGATCTTATTTGATAGGGTCTAAAATCATCATATATTCTGACTATGATGCATTGAAATATCTTTTGTCTAAAAAGGATGCTAAGGCTCGTCTAATTCGATGGATACTCTTGTTACAAGATTTCAACCTCGAAATTCGAGATAAGAAAGGGTCAAAAAATGTTGTTGCTGATCACTTGTCTAGGTTGAATGTTGAATCTGCTGATGAATCCGTGCTTATTAGAGAATCATTCCCTGATGAACCATTGATGATTATATCTGAAATACCATGGTTTTCTGATATCGTGAACTACCTTGCTACGGGTAGAATGCCTTTGCATTGGTCTAAACGAGACCGTTCTAAATTCTTGGCTGAAGTTAAACATTTCCTTTGGGATGACCCATATCATTTAAAAATCTTGTCAAGACCAAATCATTAGGAGATGTGTCCCCAATTCTGAACAAAGGGATGTCATCTATTTCTATCATGACCATGCAAGTGGAGGCCACTTTAGTGCCAAGAAAACTGCTGCAAAGATCTTGCAGAGTGGTTTTTACTGGACAACATTGTTCAAGGATAGCCATGCTTTTTGTGTTTCTTGTGACTGATGCCAGAAATTAGGAAGTATCTCTAAAAGAAACATGATGCCCTTACAACCCATTTTGATGGTTGAGATGTTTTATATGTGGGGTATTGATTTCATGGTTCCATTTCCTAACTCTGAAGCACCATGGACATGTCAACCAATACTAATCTTTTAAAAAAAAAATTGATTTATTTTCTAAACATTTTGAAAATCAAGTTAATTTGTGTCTTAACTGAGGGGGGCTTGTGACCCATATGGGGGGAAATATTTTTGCTTTACTAAGTCTTGGGCATAGTGCTCCATCTCGTGTCTGCACCATGGACAAGTCAACCAAGACTAATCTTTTTGGAAAAATTAATTTTGATTTATTTTCTAAACTTTGAAAATCAAGTTAAATTGTGTCTTAATTGAGGGGGCTTGTGACCCGGATGGGGAGAGATATTTTGGATTTACTAAGGCTGGGCTTAGTGCTTGGGCCCATGTCTGCACCATGGACAAGTCAACCAAGATTAATCTTTTTGGAAAAATTAATTTTGATTTATTTTCTAAACATTTGGAAAATCAAGTTAAATTGTGTCTAAATTGAGGGGGGCTTGTGACCTGGGTGGGGTGAAATATTTTTGCTTTACTAATGATTGGGCTAAGTGGGGGGGGCTCGTTTCTGTACAATGGACAAGTCAACCAAGACTAATCTTTTTGGGAAAATTAATTTTGATTTATTTTCTAAACATTTTGAAAATAAGTTAAATTGTGTCTTAATTGAAGTGGACTTGTGACCAGATTGGGGGAAATATTTTTGCTTTAATAAGGCTTGGGATTAGTGCTTGGGCTCTTGTCTGCACCATGGAAAAGTCAACCAAGACTAATCTTCTTGGAAAAATTAATTTTGATTTATTTTCTAAACATTTTGAAAATCAAGTTAAATTGTGTCTTAATTGAGGGGGGCTTGTGACCCGGGTGGGGGGAAATATTTTAGCTTTACTAAGGCTTGGGCTTAGTGCTAACAAGCTCGTGTTCCATTACCATGGACAAGTCAACCAAGACTAATCTTCTTGGAAAAATTAATTTTGATTTATTTTCTAAACATTTTGAAAATTAAGTTAAATTGTGTCTTAATTGAGGGTGGCTTGTGACCCGATTGGGAGGAAATATTTTTTCTTTTCTAAGGCTCAGTATTAGTGCTCGGGCTCGTGTCCGCACCATGGACAAGTCAACCAAGACTAATCTTTTTGGAAAAATTAATTTTTATTTATTTTCTAAATATTTTGAAAATCAAGTTAAATTATGTATTAATTGAGGGGGCTTGTGACCCGGATGGGGGGAAATATTTTTTCTTTACTAAGTCTTGGGCTTAGTGCCCGGGCTCGTTTCAGCACCATGGACATGTCATCCAAGATTAATCTTTTTGGAAAAATTAATTTGGATTTATTTTCTAAATATTTTGAAAATCAAGTTAAATTGTGTCTTAATTGAGGGGGGCTTGTGACCCGGGTGGGGGGAAATATGTTTCCTTTTCAAAGGCTTTGGATTAGTGCTCGGGCTCGTGTCCGCACCACGGACAAGTCAACCAAGACTAATCTTTTTGGAAAAATTAATTTTGATTTATTTTCTAAACATTTTGAAAATCAAGTTAAATTGTGTCGTAATTGAGGGGGGCTTGTAACTTGGGTGCGGGGAAATATTTTTTCTTTACAAAGGCTTGCACTTAGTTCCCTTGATCGTGTCTACACCATGGACAAGTCAACCAAGACTAATCTTTTTGGAAAAATTAATTTTTATTAATTTTTAAACATTTCGAAAATCAATTTAAATTGTGTCTTAATTGAGGGGGGCTTCTAACCCATATGGGGAGGAATACTTTTTCTTTACTAAGGCTTGGGCTTAGTGCTCGTGCTCATGTCTGCATCATGGACAACTCAACCAAGACTAATATTTTTGGAAAAATTAATTTTTATTTATTTTCTAAACATTTTGAAAATCAAGTTAAATTGTGTCTTAATTGAGGGGGGCTTGTGACCCAAATAGGGGGAAATATTTTTGCTTTACTAAGGCTTGGGCTTAATGCTCGGGCTCGTGTCTTCACCAAGTCAACCAAGACTAATCCTTTTGGAAAAAATTAATTTTGATTTATTTTTTAAATATTTGGACAATCAAGTTAAATTGTGTCTTAATTGAGGGGAGCTTGTGACCCGGGTGGGGAGGAATATTTATTATTTAATAAGGCTTGGGATTAGTGCTCAGTCTAGTGTCTGTACCATGGAAAAGTCAACCATGACTAATCTTTTTGGAAAAATTAATTTTGATTTATTTTCTAAACATTTGGAAAATCAAGTTAAACTGTGTTTTAATTGAGGGGGGATTGTGACCCGTGTGGGTGAAATATGTTTTATTTACAAAGGCTTGGTCTTAGTAGGGGGCTTGTGACCCGATTGGGGGAAATATTTTTGCTTTACTAAGGCTTGGGATTAGTGTTCTGGACCGTGTCCGCACCATGGACAAGTCAACCAAGACTAATCTTTTTGGAAAAATTAATTTTGATTTATTTTCTAAACATTTTGAAAATCAAGTTAATTTGTGTCTCAATTGAGGGGGGCTTGTGACCCGGGTGGGGGAAATATTTTTTCTTTACTAAGGCTTGGGATTAGTGCTCAGGCTCATGTCTACACCTTGGACAAGTCAACCAAGACTAAACTTTTTGGAAAAATTAATTTTGATTTATTTTCTAATCATTTTGAAAATCAAGTTAAATTGTGACTTAATTGAGGGTTTCTTGTGACCCGGATGGGGGGAAATATTTTTGCTTTAATAAGGCTTAGGATTAGTGCTCGGGCTCGTTCTGCACCATGGACATGTCATCCAAGACTAATGTTTTTGGAAAAATTAATTTTGATTTATTTTCTAAACATTTTGAAAATCAAGTTAATTGTGTCTTAATTGAGGGGGGGATTATGACCCGGGTGGTGGGAAATATTTTTTCTTTACTAAGGCATGGACTTAGTACTCGAGTTCGTGTTTACACCATGGACAAGTCAACCATGTCTAATCTTTTTGGAAAAATTAATTTTGATTTATTTTCTAAACATTTTGAAATTCTAGTTAAATTGTGTCTTAATTTAGGGGGGGTTTGTTACCCGGGTGGGGGGAAATATTTTTGCTTTTCAAAGGCTTTGGCTTAGTGCTCGGGCTCGTTTCCGCACCATGGACAAGTCAACCAAGACTAATCTGTTTGGAAAAATTAATTTTGATTTATTTTCTAAACATTTTGAAAATCAAGTTAAATTGTGTCGTAATTGAGGGGGGCTTGTAACTTGGGTGCGGGGAAATATTTTTTATTTAAAAAGGCTTGGGCTTAGTTCCCTTGATCGTGTCTACACCATGGACAAGTCAACCAAGACTAATCTTTTTGGAAAAATTAATTTTTATTTATTTTTAAACATTTTGAAAATCAATTTAAATTGTGTCTTAATTGAGGGGGGATTCTAACCCATATGGGGGGAAATACTTTTTCTTTACTAAGGCTTGGGCTTAGTGCTCGTGCTCATGTCTGCACCATGGACCACTCAACCAAGAGTAATATATTTGGAAAAATTAATTTTTATTTATTTTCTAAACATTTTGAAAATCAAGTTAAATTTTGTATTACTTGTGGGGGGCTTGTGACCCAAATAGGGGGAAATATTTTTGCTTTACTAAGGCTTGGGCTTAGTGCTCGGGCTCGTGTCTTCCCAATGGCAAGTCAACCAAGACTAATCTTTTTGGAAAAATTATTTTTGATTTATTTTCTAAATATTTGGACAATCAAGTTAAATTGTGTCTTAATTGAGGGGAGCTTGTGACCCGGGTGGGGAGGAATATTTCTTATTTAATAAGGCTTGGGATTAGTGCTCAGTCTAGTGTCTGTACCATGGAAAAGTCAACCAAGACTAATCTTTTTGGAAAAATTAATTTTGATTTATTTTCTAAAATTTTGGAAAATCAAGTTAAACTGTGTTTTAATTGAGGGGCGATTGTGACCCGTGTGGGGTGAAATATTTTTTATTTACAAAGGCTTGGTCTTAGTGGGGGGGGGGCTCGTGTTCTGCAATGGACAATTCAACCAAGACCAATCTTTTTGGAAAAATTGATTTTGATTTATTTGCTAAATATTTTGAAAATCAAGTTAAATTGTGTCTTAATTGAGGGGGGCTTGTGACCCGGGTGGGAGGGAAATAGTTTTTCTTTACTAAGGCTTGGGCTTAGTGCTCGTGCTCGTGTCTACACCTTGGACAAGTCAACCAAGACTAATGTTTTTGGAAAAATTAATTTTGATTTTTTTTCTAAACATTTGGGAAATCAAGTTAAATTGTGTCTTAATTGAGGGGGGATTGTGACCCGGGTGGGGTGAAATATTTTTGATTTACTAAGGCTTAGGCTTAGTGGGGGGGGGGGCTTGTGTTTATACCATGGACAAGTCAACCAAGACTAATATTTTTGGAAAAATTAATTTTGATTTATTTTCTAAACATTTTGAAATTATAGTTAAATTGTGTCTTAATTTAGGGGGGGTTTGTTACCCGGGTGGGGGGAAATATTTTTGCTTTTCAAAGGCTTTGGCTTAGTTCTCTGGCTCATGTCTACACCATGGACAAGTCAACCAAGACTAATCTTTTTGATAAAATTAATTTTTATTTATTTTGAAACATTTTGAAAATCAATTTAAATTGTGTCTTAATTGAGGGGGTCTTGTGACCCGGATGGGGGGAAATAATTTTCTTTAATAAGGCTTAGGATTAGTGCTCAGGCTCGTTCTGCACCATGGACAAGTCAACCAAGACTAATCTTTTTGGAAAAATTAATTATGATTTATTTTCTAAACATTTTGAAAATCAAGTTAAATTGTGTCTTAATTGAGGGGGTCTTATGACCCGGATAGGGGAAAATAATTTTCTTTAATATGGCTTAGGATTAGTGCTCGGGCTCGTTCTGCACCATGGACAAGTCAACCAAGACTAATCTTTTTGGAAAAATTAATTATGATTTATTTTCTAAACATTTTGAAAATCAGGTTCAATTGTGTATTAATTAAGTGGTGTTTGTGACCCATATGGTGGGAAATATTGTAGCTTTACTAAGGCTTGGGCTTAGTGCTCGGGATCGTTTCTGCACCATGGACAAGTCAACCAAGACTAATATTTTGGAAAAAATAATTTTGATTTATTTTCTAAACATTTTGAAAATCAAGTTAAATTGAGTCTTAATTGAGGGGGGTTTGTGACCCATATGGGGGAAAATATTTTTGCTTTAATAAGGCTTAGGATTAGTGCTCGGGCTCGTTATGCACCATGGACAAGTCAACCATGACTAATCTTTTTGGAAAAAATAATTTTGATTTATTTTCTAAATATTTTGAAAATCAAGTTAAATAGTGTCTTAATTCAGGGGGGTTTGTGACCCATATGGGGGAAATATTTTTTCTTTAATAAGGCTTAGGATTAGTGCTCGGGCTCGTTCTGCACAATGGACAAGTCAACCATGACTAATCTTTTTGGAAAAATTAATTTTGATTTATTTTCTAAATATTTTGAAAATTAAGTTAAATTGTGTATTTATTGAGGGTGGCTTGTGACCCGATTGGGGGAAATATTTTTGCTTTGCTAAGGCTCAGTATTAGTGCTCGGGCTCGTGTCTTCACCATGTATAAGTCAACCAAGACTAATATTTTTGGAAAAATTAATTTTTATTTATTTTCTAAACATTTTGAAAATCAAGTTAAATTGTGTCTTAATTGAGGGGGACTTGTGACTTGGGTGCGGGGAAATATCTTTGCTTTACAACGGCTTGGCCTTAGTTCTCTGGCTCGTGCCTACATCATGGACAAGTCAACCAAGACTAATCTTTTTGGAAACATTAATTTTTATTTATTTTGAAATATTTTGAAAATCAATTTAAATTGTGTCTTAACTGAGGGGGGCTTCTAACCCATATGGGGGAAAATATTTTTGCTTTACTAAGGCTTGGGCTTTGTGCTCATGCTCATGTCTGCACCATGGACAAGTCAACCAAGACTAATATTTTTGGAAAAATTAATTATTATTTATTTTCTAACCATTTTGAAAATCAAGTTAAATTGTGTCTTAATTGAGGGGGGTCTTATGACCCGGGTGGGGGGAAATATTTTTGCTTTACTAAGACTTGGTCTTTGTACTCGGGCTCGTGTTTGCACCTTGGACAAGTCAACCATGTCTAATCTTTTTGGAAAATTAATTTTGATTTATTTTCTAAACATTTTGAAAATCTAGTTAAATTGTGTTTTAATTTAGGGGGGCTTGTGACCCGGGTGGGGGGAAATATTTTTGCTTTTCAAAGGCTTTGGATTAGTGCTCTGTCTCGTGTCCGCACCACGAACAAGTCAACCAAGACTAATCTTTTTGGAAAAAATAATTTTGATTTATTTTCTAAACATTTTGAAAATCTAGTTAAATTGTGTCGTAATTGAGGGGGGCTTGTGACTTAGGTGCGGGGAAATATTTTTGGTTTACAAAGGCATGGGCTTAGTTCTCTGTCTCATGTCTACACCATGGACAAGTCAACCAAGACTAATCTTTTTGGAAATATTTATTTTTATTTATTTTTAAACATTTTGAAAATCAATTTAAATTGTGTCTTAATTGAGGGGGGCTTCTAACCCATATGGGGGGGAATATTTATGCTTTACTAAGACTTGGTATTAGTGCTCGTGCTCATGTATGCACCATGGACAAGTCAACCAAGACTAATATTTTGGGAAAATTTAATTTTTATTTATTTTCTAAACATTTTGAAAATCAAGTTAAATTGTGTCTTAATTGAGGGGGGCTTGTGACCCAAATAGGGGGAAATATTTTTTTTTACTAAGGCTTGGGATTAGTGCTCGGGCTCGTGTCTTTACCATGGAAATTCAACCAAGACTAATCTTTTTGGAAAAAATAATTTTGATATATTTTCTAAATATTTGGAAAATCAAGTTAAATTGTGTCTTAATTGGGGGGGCTTGTGACCCGGGTAGGGGGGAATATTTCTTATTTAATAAGGTTTGGGATTAGTGCTCAATCTAGTGTCTGCTCTATGGACAAGTCAACCAAGACTAATCTTTTTGGAAAAATTAATTTTGATTTATTTTCTAAACATTTGGAAAATCAAGTTAAACTGTGATTTAATTGTGGGGGGATTGTGACCCGTGTGGGGTGAAATAGTTTTTATTTACAAAGGCTTGGTATTAGTGGGGGGGCTCGTGTCTCCACCATGGACAAGTCAACCAAGACCAATCTTTTTTGGAAAAAATAATTTTGATTTATTTTATAAACATTTAGAAAATCAAGTGAAATTGTGTCTTAATTAAGGGGGGACATGTGACCGGGTGGTGGGAAATATTTTTGATTTACTAAGGCTTGGGCTTAGTACTCGGGCTCGTGGTTGCACCATGGACAAGTCAAAAAAGACCAATCTTTTTGGAAAAATTGATTTTGATTTATTTTCTAAACATTTTGAAAATCAAGTTAAATTGTGTCTTAATTGAGGGGTCTTGTGACCCGGGTGGGGGAAATATTTTTGCTTTACTAAGGCTTGGGATTAGTGCTCGGGCCCGTGTCCGCACCATGTACAAGTCAACCAAGACTAATCTTTTTGGAAAAATTAATTACGATTTATTTTCTAAATATTTTGAAAATCAAGTTAATTTGTGTCTTAATTGAGGGGGGCTTGTGACCCGGGTGGGGGGAAATATTTTTGCTTCACTAAGGATTCGGCTTAGTGCTCAGGCTCGTGTCTACACCTTGAACAAGTCAACCAAGACTAAACTTTTTGGAAAAATTAATTTTGATTAATTTTCTAAACATTTTGAAAATCAAGTTAAATTGTGTCTTAATTGAGGGGGTCTTGTGACCCGGATGGGGGAAAATAATTTTCTTTAATAAGGCTTAGGATTATGGTGGGGACAAGTCAACCAAGACTAATCTTTTTGAAAAATTAATTATGATTTATTTTCTAAAACTTTTGAAAATCAAGTTAAATTGTGTCTTAATTAAGTGGTGTTTGTGACCCATATGGTGGGAAATATTGTAGCTTTACTAAGGCTTGGGCTTAGTGCTCGGGATCGTTTCTGCACCATGGACAAGTCAACCAAGACTAATATTTAGGAAAAAATAATTTTGATTTATTTTCTAAACATTTTGAAAATCAAGTTAAATTGAGTCTTAATTGAGGGGGGTTTGTGACCCATATGGGGGGAAATATTTTTTCTTTAATAAGGCTTAGGATTAGTGCTCGGGCTCGTTATGCACCATGGACAAGTCAACCATGACTAATCTTTTTGGAAAAAATAATTTTTATTTATTTTCTAAATATTTTGAAAATCAAGTTAAATAGTGTCTTAATTCAGGGGGGTTTGTGACCCATATGGGGTGAAATATTTTTGCTTTACTAAGGCTTAGGATTAGTGCTCGGGCTCGTTCTGCACCATGGACAAGTCAACCATGACTAATCTTTTTGAAAAAATTAATTTTGATTTATTTTCTAAATATTTTGAAAATCAAGTTAAATTGTGTTTTAATTGAGGGGGGTTTGTGACCCATATGGGGGGGAAATATTTTAGGTTTACTAAGTCTTGGGATTAGTGCTCGGGCTCGTGTCTGTACCATGGACAAGTCAACCAAGACTAATATTTTGGATAAATTAATTTTGATTTATTTTCTTAACATTTTGAAAATCAAGTTAAATTGTCTTAATTGATGGAGACTTTTGACCCGGATGGGGGGAAATATTTTTGCTTTAATAAGGCTTGGGATTAGTGCTCGGGCTCGTTCTGCACCATGGACAAGTCAACCAAGACTAATCTTTTTAGAAAAATTAATTTTGATTTATTTTCAAAATATTTTGAAAATCAAGTTAAATTGTGTCTTAATTGAGGGGGGCTTGTGACCCGGGTGGGGGAAATAATTTTTATCTACTAATGTTTGGGATTAGTGTTCGGCCTCGTGTCTGCACCATGGATAAGTCAACCAAGACTAATCTTTTTGGAAAAAAAATTATTTTGATTTATTTATTAAACATTTTGAAAATCAAGTTAAATTGAGTCTTACTTGAGGGGGGCTTGTGACCTGGATGGGGGAAATATTTTGGCTTTACTAAAGCTTAGGCTTAGTGCTCGGGCTCGTGTTTGCACCATAGACAAGTGAACCAAGACTACTCTTTTTGGAAAAATTAATTATGATTAATTTTCTAAACATTTTGAAAATCAAGTTAAATTGTGTCTTAATTGAGGGGGTCTTATGACCCGGGTGGGGGGAAATATTTTTTATTTACTAAGGTTTGGGTTTAGTGTTCGGGCTCGTGTATACACCATGGATAAGTCAACCAAGACTAATCTTTTTGGAAAAAAATTTATTTTCATTTATTTTCTAAACATTTTCAAAATCAAGTTAAATTGAGTTTTAATTGAGGGGGGCTTGTGACCTGGATGGGGGAAAATAATTTTTCTTTACTACGGCTTGGGCTTAGTGCTCGGGCTCGTGTCTGCACCATAGACAAGTCAACCAAAACTACTCTTTTTGGAAAAATTAATTTTGATTTATTTTCTAAACATTTTGAAAATCAAGTTAAATTGTGTCTTAATTGAGGGGGGCTTGTGACCCGGGTGGGGGAAATTTTTTTTTTTACTATGGTTTGGGATTAGTGCTTGGGCTCGTGTCTGCACCATGGATAAGTCAACCAAGACTAATCTTTTTGGAAATAATTAATTTTGATTTATTTTCTAAACATTTTGAAAATCAACTTAAATTGAGTCTTAATTGAGGGGGGATTTTGACCCGGATGGGGGGAAATATTTTTTATTTACTAAGGCTTGGCCTTAGTGCTCGGCCTCGTGTCTGCACCATGGACAACTCAACAAAGACTAATCATTTTGGAAAAATTGATTTTGATTTATTTTCTAAACATTTTGAAAATCAAGTGAAATTGTGTCTTAATTGAGGGGGGCATGTGACCGGGTTGGGGTAAATATTTTTACTTTAATAAGGCTTGGGATTAGTGCTCGGGCTCATGTTTGCACCATGGACAAGTCAACCAAGACTAATCTTTTTGGAAAAATTGATTTTGATTTATTTTCTAAACATTTTGAAAATCAAGTTAAATTGTATCTTAATTGAGGGGGGCTTGTGACCCGGGTGGGGGAAATATTTTTGCTTTACTAAGGCTTGGGCTTAGTGCTCGGGCTCGTGTCGACACCATGGACAAGTCAACCAAGACTAATCTTTTTGGAAAATTAATTTTGATTTACTTTCTATACATTTTGAAAATCAAGTTAAATTGTGTCTTAATTGAGGGGGGCTTGTGACCCGGATGGGGGGGGGAAATATTTTTGCTTTACTAAGGCTTGGCCTTAGTGCTCGGTCTCGTGTTTGCACCATGAATAACTCAACAAAGACTAATCATTTTGGAAAAATTGATTTCGATTTATTTTCTAAACATTTTGAAAATCAAGTGAAATTGTGTCTTAATTGAGGGGGGCATGTGACCCGTGTGGGGGGAAATATTTTTATTTTACTAAGGCTTGGGCTTAGTGCTCGGGCTCGTGTCGACACCATGGACAAGTCAACCAAGAATAATCTTTTTAGAAAAATTAATTCTGATTTATTACTAAACATTTTGAAAATCAAGTTAAATTGTTTCTTAATTGAGGGGGGCTTGTGACCCGGGTTGGGGGAAATATTTTTTTCTTTACTAAGGCTTGGGCTTAGTCCTCGGGCTCGTGTATGCACTATGGACAAGTCAACCAAGACTAATCTTTTTGGAAAAAATAAATTTTGATTTATTTTCTAAACATTTTGAAAATCAAGTTAAATTGTGTCTTAATTGAGGGGGGATTTTGACCCGGATGGGGGAAAATATTTTTGCTTTAATAAGGCTTGGGATTAGTGCTCGGGCTCGTTCTGCATCATGGACAAGTCAACCAAGACTAATCTTTAAAAAAAAAATTGATTTATTTTCTAAACATTTTGAAAATCAAGTTAAATTGTGTTTTAATTGAGGGGGGTTTGTGACCCATATGGGGGGAAATATTTTAGCTTTACTAAGGCTTGGTCTTAGTGCTCGGGTTCGTGTCTGAACAATGGAAAAGTCAACCAAGACTAATCATTTTGGAAAATTAATTTTTATTAATTTTCTAAACATTTTGAAAATCAAGTTAAATTGAGTCTTAATTGAGGGGGGCTTGTGACCCGGATGGGGGAAAATATTTTTGCTTTACTAAGGCTTGGGATTAGTGCTCGAGCTCGTGTGCACCATGGACAAGTCAGCCAAGACTAATCTTTTTGAAAAAATTAATTTTGATTTATTTTCTAAACATTTTGAAAATCAAGTTAAATTGTGTCTTTCTGTGATTGAGATGAAGATTAAGAAGATGCTGGATCTGTTGGGTCGAGTGATGAAGCTTCTGAAGTTGATGAGATTGGGGATCGAGAAAGGGTTGATGTTGTTGAGAAGAAAATCAGGAGGAAATAATATGTTGTTGCTAAATCGATCCTCGAGAAGGACTTAGGTTGAAGACGAGATGTAATTAAGGTGTGGGTATGGATTGGTAAGAGATGTGAAGTTAGATTTCATATCAAAATTTAGCAGAAAATTGAAGACATGGGTTTGAGCAATTTTGAATAAAGAATCAAGATTGGTTCGATTTGTTAATGGATGGTGATGATTCAAACGAAGCCTTGGCTGTAATTGGGTATGACTGGATAAGCGGGTCTCTGAAATTTCAAATGATTGTTCTATGGAATGTATCATTTTGGAACTGAAGCTTAAATGAATGAATGAATCAGTGGGTTTGAACTGTATGGAGAATGGCTCACGAATTGGATGCGTCTGAAGTCAGGGATAGATACTATGGTTAATGGTCATGAGTCATCCGTGTTGTTAATTTAGGAAACTTAGGGGTTATGATTGAATGAACTATGCAGAAGTGTTACCGCTGGTACTGATTTTGATCGTGAACATTGTGATTGTTGTTCAACTGCTACCAGAACAAGAAAGAGAGAAAGTAGACATGGATTACTGTGTGATGTATGAAGCGATGTGCAAGCTATGCATCATGTTGGCTGCAATGAAGGACAAAGGCAGTGAGATGGTGGTTATGCAGAATTGCATTTATGGTGGTATTACTGCTATATAATCTGAGTTTGATTGGGTATTGGTTTGTAACTGTGAGATATGGATTCTGGTGGTGCTTCTTAGATAGCTCAGGAGGTAAGGTTGTTGTTGAAATGTTGTTAAATGTGAATGTTAGATTTTGACTGAGCTGGTGCTGTTGGTTTTGAATATATGGCAGTTGCAGTAGGAGATGATTGCATTGCAGTGCTACGAGATTGCAATGAAGCTACAAAAGAACTCAGAACTGGTGGCAAACATTGAGTTAATGTAATTGTCATAAATTGGAGACGGCTTGTTGTCATTATGGTGGTGATCAGCAAAGTGGTTTTGGCAAAGTTGGTATTGAATTACAAGAAGAGGTGCAGCTGGTTTAAGGTGGGAGTTGTATTGTGTGTTGGTTTTGCAGTAGATGCTGGTGTTGTGCAGTGGTGGAGTTGCAGTTAATGAATGTTAGAAATGATTTAAGCAAGTAGATGATGTTAGGAGTGAAATTGCAGGTGCAAGCTAGTAATGGATATGTTATTTCTGAAATAATATGGCAGTGGAGTGAATGAGCAGTGCAGGTATACATTGTGGCATGTGCAATAAGGCAATTACAGTTTGTCAGTTTCAGTTGATATAAAGCTGAGAATTACAATGCAGTTAGAGTTCATGTATTTGCAGAGATGGATATTTGTATGGGGTTTGGATGAACCTATGTCAGTGATGGAGAAATTGATATGAATCAGACAAGAAGGATCTAAGTTGGTTATGGAGCATTACAGGTGAATGGTTAGCAGCTGGAGTTGAATTTGTAACAATTGAAGTACAGGGAAGGTTACAAAGACCATCCATCATGGCTGGAGTGAATCGGTGGAAGTACAAACAACATGGCAGTCGAGATGTCATGAATTATGCATCACAGGTTTGGCTTATGCCAAGACAAATCAGCTCATTCAGCCAAGACAGTCGACTGACTCACTCATGACTTAGTTGACCAGAGGTATTATCGGTTTGACCGGAGATATTTTCTGGTCACCTGAGGTTATTTTCCGACCGAATTTCGGCCTAATTCCGGCAATAAACCCAGTTTTCCGGCGCCTATTTTTTGTGACATATTTTCTACATGGGTTTCTCTTTTATGAGCTTGGTGAATTTCTTGTTATTGGACCTTGGGCTTTGAAGACCTAATTTGGGAAGTTGAGAAGCTATAAAAAGGAAATGTTTCTATTTTTTTGGGATCACGTATCTTTCTACTGGAGTTTTGGAGGAGAGCAGCGACTAGGGTTTGCTTTCGTTTATTTTTCATGTTCTTCATTTTATTTTTGATTATAATTATGATGAAATCAAAAGTTATGAGTAGCTAAATACTATTTATTAGTTATGGGATATAAAGTGGATTTCACAAATAAGATTTGAATCAATGAATTAGTTTTGTCTCAATATTTTACAGTTTATGATTCATGGTTCATATTGTTTATGATTTGATTGTTTGTTTGGTTGAGTCCGGAATCAATCCGATTGCATTCATATCTAGAGATATATTAGGTTTTCAATACGAAAACGTTGTTTATCCCGATTCTAAGTAGCATAAATGTGGGTAGTGCTTGTAGTAATATATCCTACTAGTCACATATGAATCATAACTTGGGTTAAATCGATTTAGTGCTTTTACACATTTTGATTGCCTTGATTAGTCTTATTCCATAGAACTTATTGCTTTTAGGAAGTTAAATCTAATTGTGATTTTACACTTTAGGTTGCTTTCTAGGAAAAATTCACATATGCATCTTTTAATGTGGTTTTGATGAAATCAGGGAATTAGCAGGATACTCTTGCGATCAAGGTATCCTAGAACTTTTAGTAAATGAGAGATTAAAATTTCAATTCTAGTCATTATTGAGAATTCGAGTTTGTGAATGAAACTATCCCGTGACCAATATTTTCTCCTTATTGAGTACTTTTATTATTACTTTGCTTTCAATTCATTTTTATTGATTTGATAAATCAACCCCCCCCCTTGGTTACTAAGAAACTGAATTTTTTTATAAAAACAAAAGCCTCTCTGTGGATATGAACTCTCTCTTATCGCATTCTACATTTATTTTAGTGAAGTAAGAAAGTGAAATTATATTTGACCGGATGACAACCAATCAGATTTTGGCGCCGTTTCCGGGGAGGCAAACGGCTTGTTATTAAGTTTTTAGTTTCTTTTTATAATTTCTGCTTTTCTATTTGCTTTTTGGTTTGTTGTCTTGTTTCTCACTTGTTTACGAGAATTGTTTTCAGGTACCTAATCCCTGGCTTCTAAAGATTGGAATTATCCAAGGTGCGGGATAGCTACTCGAAGAGGCACAATATTCCAACCAAGTCAAGACACAACGGAAGCACAAGAGTTAGAAGTGGAAGAAGAGTTACAACTACAAGAAGAACAAGAGGTTCCATTCGTAGGAGAACCACTAGTTGAAGAAGAATAAGCAATGGATGACGCAAATCGTACACTCAAGGATTTGGCTTCTCATAGGCTTGATGCACAACGATGGTGTATTCAAACCAACTCAACCTTTGAGATCAAGCCTGGGTTGATTAGAGAGTTTCTGAAGTTTCATGGAATGGCGAATGAAGACCCAAACAAGCATCTTATAGAGTTCCATACCATTTTTAAGGCAATGCTTCCAGCGGAGACTGGAGCCGATGGTGCAATGTTGAAAGTTTTAACATTTTCTATGGTGGACAGCGCTAAGGATTGGTTGTATTATTTTCTATCTGGAAGTGTCACTACATGGAACTGATTGAAGAAACTCTTTCTAGAGAGGTAATTTCCTGCATCAAAGGCTACTCAAATTCGCAAAGAGATTTGTGGAATAAATAAACATGCAGGAGAATCTTTGTATGAATGTTGGGAGAGATACAAGATATTGGTGGCAAGCTATCCTCACCATCAATTCAGCGACGCAATGATAATCCAATACTTCTACGAAGGTCTTCAATCAAGTGATAGATATCTTCTTGATGCAGCGGGTGGTGGTGCACTAGTGAACAAGACGGTGGCCCAAGCTACCGATTTGATTGAAAGTATGGCTGCAAACTCGCAACAATTCTACACAAGAGGTGAACCAATGTTTAGGGGAGTGCATGAAGTTAGTGATTCATCATCATCACACCGTGATCAAAGGATGGACAATATGGAGCACATGATGCAAAAGATGGCTGCGGTTATATTACCTTCGTATGGTGAAGAGTTAGAGCAATCTAATGCGTTTTTTTCCCAACCAACAAAGACGAAATGATGCCTACTCCAACACCTACAATCCGGGATGGAGAGATCATCCAAATTTCAGCTATGCCAACAAGCAAGGTGCAGTCCAACAACCTACTTTCAACCGTCCGAATGGATTTCAACCGCAACAACAACAATTTCAACCACAACAATAACAATTTCAACAACAACATCAACAATTCCAGCAACCACAACAACCGGTTCAAAACCAAGGTTCCGATATCGATGCAAAGTTACAAACAATGATGCAAGGTATTTCTACCATGTTCAAAGAAAGTCAGCAGGAAACTAAGAGTGCTATCAAGGATTTGCAGACACAAATGGGCTTCATGGCGATTGATATCAAAAAATTAAAAGCACAAAATAGTGGGAGACTCCCTTCTCAACCCATTAACCCAAAAGAGGGTGTCAATTCTATTACGTTGAGAAGTGGTACACAACTTGAGCAACCCAAAGTTGCTGATTTGGGTGAAGAGGGAGCTCAAAAGAGACGGTTTTGGAAGAGAGGGATGAAATTTCAACACCGAGGTACATATTCAACTCAAAAATCCTATTCTGCTCTATGTTCCTCCTATACCTTTTCGTCGCAGATTTGCAAGTTCTAAGAAGGCGGAACTAGAACAGGAGATTTTAGACCTTAAGAAGATTCATGTGAACATACCGCTCATTGATGCTATCAAGCAAGTTCCCAAGTATGCAAAAATGTTGAAGGAATTGTGTACCAATAGGCAAAGGCTCAAAGGAAATGAAGTGCTAAGTGTGGGGGAGAATGCTTCGGCAATCTTACAACACAAAATCCCACTAAAATGCAAGGATCCCGGTAGCTTTGACATCCCCATCACAATTGGTAACACTACTTTTAATAAAGCAATGTTGGATTTAGATGCATCCGTTAATGTTATGCCTGCATCTATGTATAATTCACTTGATTTAGGTCCTCTCAAAAAGCCTGAAATTGTGTTGAAATTAGCCAATCGTTCTAATGTCTACCCTATGAGTATTGTTGAGGATGTTCTTGTGCAAGTTAATCAACTAGTATTTCCAGCAGATTTTTGTGTCTTAGAGATGGATGAAGGTTCACCGGACTCGTCTATTCCATTGCTACTTGGGCGTCCCTTCATGAAAGCGGGGAAGACCATTATTGATGTGGACAAGGGAACGTTGACTATGGAGTTTTATGGAGAAATAATTAGGCATGCACATAACCGAACCGATAATCCAACGGTCGGTATCGGTTGTAATTTTGGTAACCGTTAGATATTTGGTTAGGTTTTCGGTTTCACTACTAACCGCAACCTAACCGAACCGATAACCAATTAGTAATGGCCGTTGATGTATCTCTATTAGGATCAATCCTAGCCGTCCAAAATAGGGTCACCCTAGAGTATAATTACTGGAAACCCTAAACTATTTCTGCAGCATTTCATTTATTCTTCTTCTCCTCCGACTGCGTCTCTCTCCAGTCGCCTCCATTACCATAATATTCTCTTCTTGCGTCGCCTGATTCGCCTCCTCCACCTCCATCAAGAATAAATACTTAAGATCACCACCACCTCTATGATCTAGTGTAAGTTGTTTTCTCTTCGATTTGATTTTTTTTAATCAATTTCTAGGGTTTTTCTTTTATTTTAGGGTTTCTTTTGATTTTCGAGATGGTTTGAAATCTGTTTAATCAATCGATTTGTTAAGTCAATCGATTACTGTTTATCAATCAATTTAGGGTCATAATTTTTTATTTTTTTTGGTTTTGTGTTTCAGAACTTGAAGAGTATTGAATTACCAGAAGCTGGAGTTCTTCATTAAAAGAGTATTGTCATATCAAACAGGTAAAAACCTTCACTTTACTATCTTTGTATGAGCAAGAAGATTTATCATGTGCTAGCACTAACAGCAAGTGACGAATGGTATGGAAAATCCTTGATTCTGCATTTTTCCTTAATTATTCATTTATTCTCCTTGCAATACAAAAGTTTACTAAGCCTTGTTTCATTTTGAGATTAAACATTTAGTACTCTCCATCATGGCTGCATGAGTATAATGGTATTGTGATGCTTGCCCATTATGATCTGATCTTGACATTGGTTAAGGTAAATAGTTAGTCTGGTTGATACTTGATAGAATAAACTAGCAGTGTGTTTATTTTTAGTGCATTTAAATTTGGTACCAATTTGTCTGTTTAGTGATCATTGTTAAATGTTAGTGGGTGTGTTTAGGGATTGTATTTCATAAATTTTCTTAACCCAAGTTGCAAAATCAGCTAGATTGGCTGAGGGTTTATTTGTTAGGTCAGGTATTTTTATGGTATTCGTAAATCAACTGTGCACAGGGTAGTTGGTTAGACTGTATGTTCTTCCTTATATTATTGAATAGTGATATGTGTGATTGTATTGTTGCTCCTTGAACTAAATGTTGGAAATGATTTTTTTTGCAGGTGTTAATGCTTAGATCAATTTCAAATTCATTATCGAGCTGCAAGATGGCAGGTGCATCTCCAGCCTCTGAATCCCCTGCAGCTGAGTCTACTCAAGTGACAGCTTCTGCAACACCAACACCTCAAGTTGATACTACACAAGAAACTCAGCAGGCTACACAGGACCCTGCAGCTGAAACTGAACCAAAGAAGAAGGGAAAAATGAGGTCGAAATTATGAAATGATTTTACAAGGATCAGTGACAAACAAGCACAATGTAGGCACTGCAAGAAGAAGTTGCAAGCAGATAGTCGATGAAATGGCAACTCCAGCATGAAGACACATTTATGCACATGTCCTGAGAATCCAAACAAGAAGCTGAAGGGTCAAAAAAGTTTATTGTTTCCACCACCAAGACCAGGATAGTCATCCCAATTGGTTGCTGTTATCTATGACAAGGATATGTATAGAATGAGATTGGCTGAGTTTGTCATAATATATGAACTGCCATTTAGAATTGTATAGGGAGAAGGGTTTAGAAGATACAGTGAACATTTGGAGCCTAGATTCAAGGTGCCAAGTAGGATGACCATATACAGAGATCTCTTAACAATATACAAAGATGAGAAAGATAAGTTGAAGAAATATTTCAAGGAAAGTAAACAAAGAGTCTCTCTCACAACGGATACATGAACCTCTCCCAACAACTTGAACTATATGTGTGTGACTGTGCACTTCATTGACATTCATTGGAAGCTCCAAAAGAGAATCATCTTGTTCTGCCAGATCAAGGGTCATACTGGAGTGGATATTGGGAAAACACTTGAGAAATGTTTGCTGGATTGGGGGCTAGAAGATCTTTTTGGTGTGACTTTGGACATTGTCAGTGCAAATAATGTGGCGATCGAGTATCTTCAAACCAATGTCATTAATTGGACTGGAGCAACAGTTAGAGCTGAATACATGCAGGTTAGATTGCTTTTCTTCTTGGATGTTAGTTTAATCGTTTCATTTAGCCATTTGAGTACTGCTCATTTCAACCATGCTCCATATTAATTATGTAAAGTTGTAGAGTATTATGTTAGATTGATTTTCTTCTTGCTGTTAGTTATGTAAGGTAGTTTTGGATTTGGGTTTCACTCTGTTTGTTTGGGGTTATTTGTGTCTTTTTTTTGTGTCGACTCTTTTTATGATTAAGAGAATACTTATGTAGAATGAAACCATGATTTGTTAATTTATGTCAGATCCCTCTGACTATTACCTACTGCTGCCTCTCCTTTACTTGAATTGTTTTTATACACATGTTTTGTTAGTACCTTCATTTATGCTTGGTGTTTGTCATTCAGATCCCTCTGAGTATTATGTTAGAATACTTATGTAGAATGAAACCATGATTTGAGTACTGCTCATTCCAACCATGAAATGTATTAATTATGTAAAGTTGTAGAGTATTTTTGAATCCTTTGATTGCTTTTATTCTTGCTGTTAGTTTAATTATTCATGCTTTATGTATATGCAACATGTTTATATTTCCTTGTTTCATTCTTTTATCAGGTACGGTGTGTTGTGCATGTTCTTGCGCTTGTTGTTAAAGATGCTATGTTGTTGTATCACAAGTCAATTAGCAGGATCAGATCAGTTGTCAAGTATGTCACTGGATCTCCCTCTAGGTTGGACAAATTCAAAGAATGTGCTGCTCTTGAGAAGATTGATTGTAAGAAAATGGTTTTCTTGGATGTGAAGACCCGATGGAATGCTACGTATTTAATGCTTGAAGCTGCCATTCCATATGAGAAGGTCTTTAAGATGTTAAAAAGAGAAGACAAGAGCTTTCGAGATAAGTATTTTTTTAAAGAATCTGAATGTGAAGCATTAACTAATCCCGATGATGAAGCTTATTTTCTGAGTTCTAGTGAATGTGATGTAACTAAAAAGAGGAATACTAAGAAAAATAACAAGCCCCGTCATCATGCTCCATATGCTGCAGACTGGTCATATGCTAGGAGTCTTGTAAAATGTTTAAAAAATTTCTTTGATGCTACTGTTAAATTCTCTGCTTCAACACAGGTTACTACACATGAGTTTTTATGGAAGTTAGCTTTGATTCATGAACAGTTGGTTCGTCTTAGAGATATAGGAAATAGAGATGTTCATATTTCTAAGATGGCAGAAGTAATGTTTAAAAAGTAAAACTCATATTGGGGGGATTATGAAGACGTGAACTATGTTCTTTATTTTGCTAAGTTGCTTGATCCTCGAGAGAAAGAGTCTGGTTTGAAGTTTGATCTTGAATGTTTGTATGAGCAAGAAGATTTTAGGGTTGGGACTGTTTTGAAAGCTGTGAAACAATACATGGGTAGACTTTATGAAGAGTACAACACAATGTATTCAAATGCTAATGCAGATGAAGGTGATATCATCTTTTGAACTTTAGTTATCTGCTTTTGTTCTACTGTTACATACTTAGATATTATAAATGTTGTTATCATCATCATTTACTAATATTGATTGTGCATTTGTGCTCATGTCTTAGGTACTGGGTCAACAACTGCTGCATGTGTGGATGGCATGGTAGTTTGTGTGCAAGAAGAAAACATTGAGGATATGCTTGAGTCGAGGAAGAGAAGGCGAAGGCTGAATGTTCACTCTACTCATCCAAAGTCTGAACTGGAAAGGTATTTTCTTGATGACTGTGAAACATCTACAAGGGATTTTGATATTCTGGCATGGTGGAAGGCTAATAGTACCAAGTATAAGGTACTATCACTTATGGCGAAGGATATTTTGGAAATACCAGTGTCCTCAGTTGCTTCAGAGTCTGCATTCAGTACCGGGAAGCGCATTCTTACTCCATGGAGAAGCTCTCTATCTACCAGGACAGTTGAAGCACTTCTATGTACTCAAAGCTGGTTGCGGAAACCTATCTCTCTTGATTTCATATGTGACTATGTACCAGATGACAATGCCAGCATTGAAGAAGGTAATGGAATCTCTTCTCTTCTTATTTGACTTAAAATTTCTATAGTTGAATGAATCCAGTTAGAACTGTTTGTCACTTGAATGAATCCAGTTAGAGTTTCACTTGAATGAATGCAGTCACCTTTTACATATCATGATTTACTTCTTATTTGACGTAAAATTTCTATAGTTGTCATTTTTTTTGCATATCATGATTTATGGTTAGTGGAGTCGCAAACTTGCAGTCAATTGCAAGTTTGAAGATTAAAGAGAAAGTGGTTTCTTTTTCAAGTTGTGTGGTGTAGTGTTTGTGGGTGTTGGTAATTTTTATGTTACTTTTTGTATTCCCTGTCCTTTTTGAACTTGGAGTTTCAAGCTGTGTGGTGTACTAGTTTTAGACACTTTAAGTACATTACCCATGATGTGAAGAATTTTGATCCGACTTTTGAGTTTTTCTATTTGCAGACATTTTGGGCAAGGATGAGGATTAAGGGGATTGTTGGCTTGAGAATTGGATGGATGGACTGGACTATGGAATCTTTTACTTGTCTTCGACTCTTCGTGCTACTTTCTGATGTTAAACTTTAAGACTATTGTGTTTGTGTGTGTGTTTGATCTTTAGTGTTTGGACTCCTTGCATATGGACTTCATTATGTATGTGACTGTGTGTTTGATCTTTAGAGTTTATACTCTTATGGAATGGATCTGTTTAATCTATTAAGTATGGTAAGCTGTTATTTCTTAAATCTTAAGTATGGAATGGAAGTACACTCACAGATGGTAAAAATCACTCGAATTCGATGATTAATTTATGGTTATAACCGAACCGAACCGAAAAATAACCGAACATAGTCGGTTCGGTTAAAAACCAAACTGAATACTATTGAGTTCGGTTACGGTTTTGAATGTGCTAACCGCAATATAAACGGTTAGTTGAGCGGGTTTACAACTAACCGCACCGCACCGAACCGTGTGCAGGCCTAGAAATAATATGTTTCAACATTTTCGAGACGGTGAGATATCCTAGTGATGTCCACTCTTGTTTCTCCGTTGATGTTATGGATGCATTGGCACAAAAAACAGGTTCGAATTGAATGCGCATGATGCTTCGAAATCGAGTTAATCTACATCCATGGACGATGGTGTAGAGGCGGTAACGAAGTCAATTAAGCCGTTCGTGATCTCAACTCACTACAAGTGATTCCCGGTACGCTCATAACATCTCTTTTATTTTCTTTACCATGCAGTTGAGTAAATACATGATTTCGACCATCTGCCACGTGGCTCTCGGAGCACGCGAGAGTCATACATCAGGCATCAAGAGAGCGTGATGCCACATGGATAGAGCCTAGAAACGTGGTACCGGCAGAGCGGCGACCCTCACCATTCGGCGTGAGAGATATAATGGCTTACAGAATGCAAGGAGCACCTCAATAATGACATCATCGTTGGGACCCAATACACCCGAACCGCTTTTATCCCATCTCGAGAGAAATCTCGCGGATCAAGGGTCGTGGCCCAACTCGACTCCGACACGGAGAAGACACGGGCAGGAGCGACCGTGGTCCCACGCGCTGCATACGACCCAACCACCTTGCATTAAACACCTGGGCCAAGCGACATCGCAGCAATCCAAACCAACGGAACCACGACGATCGCGCCTTCTTCGGCAGAAATGTAACGGAGAAACGAAGGGGCCTCATAGGAACCGAAGACGCTCTCAAAGACGTCAAGGCACGTGCACAAGATGATAAGGTTAACAACGGCTCCATCAGTGGACCCTACCGTGAACTCCCTACAAAATGGGCCCCTCCTCACCGCTTGAGAGGGGCAAGCTACTGATTTCGAGAAGGAAAAGGAGAGAGAATTAGGAAGAGTAATTAGTCCCCTAATCCCGCAACCTAAGTTAACACACCCAAAGTCATTTGACTATGCTTGTAACCAATCTACATATAATGAAACCCTTATTTTACCTCGTGGGATGTAGTGCCCCAAGCAGCTGAACCATGTAATTACTTGTCTCATCATCATGCCGCACTCACATTATGCACTTTATATTCCAGTATTTGTATTATGTACTTTATATTCCGCACTTTATGTTCCATTTGATCCGAGATTTCTTTTGTATCAATCCGCGGATTGTTATCCATGCTATTATACATTGTCAGTGATAACTGTACGATAAGACAAGGACGAGTCCAAAGACTTAGAGTCGATGAATCGGTATAGTCACTGCGCTATTACGCACGTTATATCTAATCTATGAATTTCAGTATGTGCGAACATTGTTTGTGGACACGTAGATACCAGCTTAATTTACGTGTTCACAATCTGGCGCTAGAAACATGGACTTTTTCCCTGTAAAAGATTTATCTTATCATATGATTTGAACACTCTGGCTGATTCCGAGCACCGCTATCTGAATATAGCGGTGCTTAGAGCATTTTACTTGGGTTTTTCCACCGGTTACCTAGTAGATATACATCTTCAAAATGGTTTTCAAGTTCTTATCTTCAGAAAATCAAGCGTGTGGACATATCCATGTATATTTCAAGATCTACATCTTTCAAAATGGTTTTCAAGTTCTTATCTTTAGAAAATCAAGTGTGTGGACATATCCATGTATATTTCAAGAGATCTATATCTTTCAAAATGGTTTTCAAGTTCTTATCTTTAGAAAATCATGTGTGGACATATCCACGATATATTTCAGTAGATCTACATCTTCAAAATGGTTTTCAAGTTCTTGTGTTTAGAAAATCAAGCGTGTGGACATATCCACGTATATTTCAAACAGATATACATCTTCAAATGGTTTTCAAGTTCTTATCTTTAGAAACAAGCGTGTGACATATCCACGATATTTCAGTAGATCTACATCTCCAAAATGGTTTTCAAGTTCTTATCTTTAGAAAATCAAGTGTGTGGACATATCCACATATTTCAGTAGATCTACATCTTCAAAATGGTTTTCAAGTTCTTATCTTTAGAAAATCAAGCGTGTGGACATATCCATGTATATTTCAATAGATCTACATCTTCGAAAGTATTTAAAAAAAATAAGTCCCTGCGTGGATATACTTTCCGTCATGTTTGCGTTACTTTTATGAGCTACACCTGCTCATGATCTTATTTTGCGACACAAGCTGAAGGAATCAAGAGATCCGATACCCGTGAAAAGGGGAATAATAGACAGATAATCTCTTAAAACCTCCGGTATCTGATTTCCAGGACTCTACTAACGAGTTCCCCATGAACCACTCTTTTCTTTTGTACATGGTAACTTTTTCAGAAAATATAAAAAATGGAAAAGAACAAAGATGCAGGAAAAACAAAATCCTCATCAAAAGAAACACCACGGGCAACACCGGTAATGACTAGGAGCAAGCAAATGGGAGAAAATCTCAAAGACGCAGACAAAACGCAAAATGGAGCGGAAAGCTCAAGGGACTTTGACGGAACCGCCATTGTACGTGAGGCCCTAAAGGTCGCGGCTGCCAAAGCCGTAGCATCGGGAAGACCGGGGCATCCAAAGGGAGCGCCTGTGTGACCGGCCGCCTACCCCACCCACACGTAACCGGCAGAAGGGGTGGCAGAGTCAGGAGTACAGCAGCCACTCTACAGGATGCCTCAAACCAATGAACAAAACGCACCCCTCCAAGTAAACCAGCCGCTCCTAATATAAAACATACACTCCCAGTAGTCGGTGGAGCAGCTACACCCGCAGACAGATCCACCTGAACCTCTGATTCAAATCGTCGATGAAGATCAAACGATACCCGCGGAAGAGCAATTGCTCTAAAGGACTCCTAATCAGGAGTCGAACCAATCTGCCTAGATGAGGGTAGAATTAGAAGAGTTGAGGAGAGCTCAAAAGACATACGCAGAGGCGGTAGCTCTGTTGGCACAGAAAATCAGAACTCGAGCTACTGTAGCAGGAACATGGGAGTCCGGGCTACTTCAGGCAAGTTCAACGGAACCAAGACCAAATCAGATCACAGGATGGTGGCCGCCCAACAACCCAGACCC